>JAOVVB010087373.1:0-13452 GCA_028570985.1 Heterobranchus longifilis
TGGTTTGCATCTCCTGATGGTGCATCCCTGACCGCTGGAAAACTTTGAAAAAAAATCCTATTTTGATGGCTGCATGTAAACAGGAATATTAGTGGAATATTCATTTTCATTAGCCGTGTACACCGCTTAGTAGGAATATTGTCTTTTTCAGAATAAGGGCAAAAACCGGAATATTGTGTGTATGTAAACCTACTCTACATTGTGATATTTGCACATATACAAAAACCTGTTGATATCCACTTTTCATGTTTCATGTGATGGTGGCTCGTGCTCCAGCCGTGACAGCAGCACCCTCGTCGCTCAGTGCGTCGTCTCCATAATGTTTAAAAGTAGCTGTGTTTCTCCTTCCGACCAGAAATGTGGGCTTTTCTTTTGTGCATGCATCTCTACCCCGGCCTTGCAAATGGTTTGTATACAGTAACCATAGCAACGCACAGAGCTGACCGTAAGACTTAAACTGGCTGTAATCTTGCGCAAACTGCGGTAAAAATTCCAATTGAGATGCATATTCTGAATGGGTTGTTTACATGTCCAAAGAATGCTCCTAAAACCTGAATAATACCGGCATATCCCACGTCTTAATCGGAAAATGCTATATTCAGAAAAACAGAATATGTCATTTACATGACCTGTATGAAATTCTGAATATTGTCATATTCTGAATAATAGTGGAATATTAGTGTGCATGTAAACATACTCACTGTCCCCCACCTAATTCTTCTCAGAAATTGGACACAGCTCACAGATTTTATATAACATACAGTATGTTGGAAAAAGTGAAAAAAAAACGTCATAGTACAGTATGTCGAAAAAAACTCATAGTATGTCAGAAAAGTGAAAAAAAACCCAGCATATTATATGTTGAAAAAAGTGAAAAAGGTCATAGTATATTATGTAGAAAAAGGTCAAACAAACGTCAGTTTGGTTCATCAAAAACAGTCATTGTATAGTATGTTGAAAAAATAATACAAAAAGTTATTGTATAGCATGTCGAGACAAAATGTTGTAAAAAGTAATTTTAAAAAGTCATAGTTTGGCTTGTTAAAAAAAAGTCATTGTATAGTATGTTGAAAAAAGTAATAAAGTCATAGTTTGATATCATAGAATAGTTTGTAGTAGTTTGTCGAAAAAAGTCATGTCACCATCACCAGTGTCTAGACTCACTTACAAATCTCCCTGTAGAGTCTAAGCACCAAAGCCTTTCTGCCAAGATGCAATTAAAACATCATCTGTTCTAATAAAAAGCTGTCTTCACTTCATTCACTTGTCTCCTAATTGAATTGGCAAAGTTATCACATTACTGGACCAGACTACATCAGAAAATAGGCAACTGGATTCTCTCTTCTTCTTTTTTTTAGATATTTAATCATTCTGAACATGATACAAAAAATTGCAATATAAAATAGAGAAATTAATTCTCCTTATTCACACCGCAGTTTCTGTGAAGCACCCGATTGTCCTGTGTTCAGCACATGTTGATTTTTTTGTGTAATACCTCTATAATCAGGATAGATTGGTCCCAGATTTAATGACTACAAGGCATCTAGACCTAGACGGTTTTGAGGTAGCAAAATCAGGGTCACCAAGCATTAAAGAGATACTTTGCAGAATTTTAAACCAGCTCTGTGTCATGAGTTTGGCTTCCCTCCTTGAACTGAGGTCTGCTGAGATTTTGGCGGATGAACTGTGGACACGCACCAGTGGATCTCAGTAGACCTACGTTCCTTCGCTCCGTGGGGAATTCTGTGCCGCGGAGGGAAAACCAAACACTGTTCATCTACAGACAGAGATCTCGCTGCCGTGACACAGAGCTGGAACTAAATCAGCAAAATATCTCTTTAACTACAATTAAAACAGCCATCATTTTCAATAGAATTTTGAATGTAAAAAAAAAATCACAAAGATGTGGATAGGCACAAAAACATGAACTGTACAATCTGATGCAATCCATTACAAAATCACCTCCCCTGTGACAGATCCTCAAGAATATTATAACCTTAATTCACAGTCTAAATGCATGATCAGCTGCCATAAAATGCCTCTAAGGTGAGAGGTCGAGACATGATCTCATAAAAATTTGATAAGGAATGTCTACAGACCGAAAGCAAAGTAACTTTCAGTATCAGTTGATTGTCGATGCAGCATTTTGGCACATGTGAATTTTAACTGAAAACGTCCATTCAAGTTTAGACCACGTTTGTAGGCAGATGTTACGTGCCATGAGGACAGTGCAAATATGATCAAGTCTGATAGCAGCCTTCACCTATGGCAAGAGCAGCATGCCATTTTCCTCCAGGGCTTTCTGCGTCCTGTCATAAACCTCTCCAATGGCCTGAGCCACTCTGTTCAGCACTGTGCTCAGCTCCTCCTGGTTCTGCACGCACACCAGCCTGAAGAAGAAGCCCCGCTCTGGCAGGGCAATGAAGGCCAGCTCTGCGGCCTTGCGGACGAGCCAGGTGTGGTGGTTCGCAAGGGTGCTCTGGTAGGCCTCGCGACACAGCTCTGAGGGGCTCCTCAGCCGGCCGGCCACTGGCGTCTCGGCCAGCTTCTCCAGGAAGAGCTTCAGCCAAAGCAGAGCGCGGTGCAGACGCAGAAGAGTCCGGCATCCAGAGTCCGTCTGGTGGTGGAAGTTAACCAGTCCTCGGTTTAGCTCCACCAAGATCATGGAGCGCACAGAGTGGTAAGCACTAGTGTGCTTTGGCACGTCCTTATTATTCTTTGTCCCAGCCTCTGTGTTCAGACTGTTTAGTGAGTGTATATCTGGACCCAGCTCTGCTTCAGGGTCCCCTTCTGCCAACAGGGCCAGTTGGCGGATTGTAGAGGTCTTGCTTTCTATCTCTTTAGATATCAGTCTCACCATCGGGCCCAGAGCGTCCATAAACCTGGAGGAGTAACACAGAGCAGAATGAATCACCTTACAGAGTCCAGATAATGCCATAAACCATGCATCATTCTTTCTAGTGGCTGTAAATGAATCTACCTCTCCTGCTTTATCTGATGATCTTACCTCACGAGCTCGTCCCAGCTGGACAGATACGGCTGCAGCAGCACGTCAGAGGTGTAGGCCGGTGAAGCCAGCAGGTGGGTGAGCAGCAGTGACACCTGGAAGGTCTGACCAGGGCACTCCTCCGTGATCTGTGGGCCCTCAGCCCCATCGGCCCCACTGCTGTTGTGCAGCTGGTGAAGCTGACAGTGGGGGATGGGAGGTGTGCGAGTGTGGGGTGATTGACGGGGGACAAAGAAAGAGAAAAAGCGGAAGTGATTCACCGCATTCAAATTAGCCATCTGCTTCACAAAATCAACCATATGGAGGAAATGTAATAAGTGAAGAGTAGCTTTATAATCTGCGTGTAGTCTTACCGTATTCACCTGATTATAACCTTTTAAGCAAGAATCCCAGTGGTAATCCAAACCTCCCTCTGCAGTGAGACATTGTAAAGAGAAATAAGGGAAAATCAGTTAGTGTTTGTTTGTATAGACTTTCCCACTGAAACAGAAACTTTTATTTTTCTGATAATACTGCAACTCTGTTTCAAACACAAGGATATTGCACGTACATGTGCATTTAAAAATGAAATATTTTGTTTGCATTCCATATGATTATAATGAATTATGGGTCGATGGGACTCATAATTTCCACACTTGCACCTGTAGTAACAGATTTCTTATTTTTTTTGGCCAATTGAGGGCAGCGGAAACAAGTTGTGAACACAAAGTTGACACATCACCTATTAAGTAAATTTGGCACACTTGTTAGCAAACAGTTGCTTATTTACACATACAACAGTTACAGAGCAACATTTATCGTATATCTGGCCACTTGATGAATGGAAGTCTAACATGTACTCTCATTTAGCTCTGTTTTTGTCTCCACCAACTCCTGAGGGAAATATCTGTCTCTTTAGCTGCTAAATTCTCCATTTTGTTCACCAGCTACTTGCTAACTTTGTCTGTCTGCGGTACAGTGAGTTTTTAGAACTTTTTCACTGAAAACAGCTGCCGCTCCAACTGAAAACCATGGTACAAGAGCAGTGAGTGTGAACCCAAACAGTAAAGTTGCAGCCAAACAACTAAATGAGCTAAAGAAAAACTCATTATAAACCTCTGTAAAGCTGAGGGGAGCTGCAGATTCAGGTGGCCCCTTTTATATTGTCACAATGTATTCATATTGTTATTTGATAGCCTACATTATCATCATAATTCTTTTTTATTATACAGCTGCTTTAAATTAGATGAGAGTATATATCATTAACAAGCATCACTGTCATGTGACTGTTAGCATGAGAAACTGATTATGAAAAGGCTGAATCTATTTCTGGCTGGACCGCAGCAAAACTGGGGGACCAGTCCTAGAAATGGGAAAGTCTGTCACTGACTGACTGAGTGACTGACTGAGTGACTGACTGACTGAGTGAGTGACTGAGTGATGAAGTTACACATTGGTTGAACTCAGTGATGATGTCAGCATGTGTTGAAAGGCTGTTGACTGGCGTAGCAGTGCCCTCTTGTGGCGAAATGCGCAACTGTGCCGTTGAGCACATGGAGCTGCAGTCAGTAATTAAGAGGCATAACGACGGGCACGTTAGCTGAGTGCAAAGTGGACTTTACTGCATCCAAGTGGTGTCGGTTATGTGCGTCTCTGATGAATCGTGAGCAAAGCCAGATATTTCTAACTTAACGGGACATTTATTGAGCCTTTCACAGCATTTTGGTTTATTTAATTAAGGCTGTTTCACTGATGCTGAGCTAGTTTACTCACCATGTAGCTTGTTCATGCTAATGCTAGCTTAGCTGCTACTTTCTATTGAAACTGCTGGATGTGGACAATGTTATTGTTTACTGATATGTAACAGTCCAGACACATACTAGGTTTCAACCTAGTCTTGTTTTTTTAAATTATCATATTCTTGATTAATTCCAGTTAAGTTTTGGATCATACAGTATAGCACAAAGACAGATAAACAGCAGCTCATGATGTTGAGTTTTAATCCTTTTAAAGCTCATTCTAGCCTGTGACAAAGCAAACACTGTGTTTTTAATTGACTGTCTCAAACACTGACTTCCTCAGCACACATCGTGCACAATTTGCTGCGATCACTTTTGGACCCTATCATATTCTATAACATTCTTCCAGATCCATCAAACACCATTATTATACTATAGCAATACTATATAGCAATAAATAAGTTGCAGTTATATATGAAAATAACTATTACATGAAAGCCCATTACACTGATGTACACTATACCTTCATATTCAAATCAGGGCCTTAAATTTCCCAGCATGCCTTGTTCAATTAAACTATTCCTGAGTGAAGTCTGAAGTCAAACTATTCCTCCGTTTTATTTGGGACCATTTCCTCAGAGGTCTCCAGACCACACACATTAGGGACCGGTATATCCGACCACCTTACACCTCTGCATGAGTCATTAACAGAAATGCTCCAAAAGATCAGCTTCCAAACTGTGGAAGAAACTCATTTAACGAAAATGTATTTCTAACTTGACAGTGTCCTACTGTAGATGTTTCCAAAAATGTCAAAATGGATGTTCACTACTACAAACTAAGAGTCGTATCTAAATTTAAGTTTCCTAACTGAGTTACTAGGATCCAACTGAACCTTTCAGCTCAATTTGCACTCTGCAGTCTCACTCGCGTCTCTCAAATCTTTGAATCCAAGCTAGAGAAAAAGATCACATGGTCACATTGTTACACTGCTTACCAGATTTTTTTGCCACATATAAATAAATATTCATAAAATGTTTTGTTGAATTTTGGATTGAAATGTGAAGGAACCATTTCATTTATTTATTTTCTTACATTAAAGGATATTTTATTCTTTTTTTTTTGCATGCTGTACTTTATATTGTCATACCATACTTTAAGCCAAGCTAAGCTTTGCATACTTATTCAAACAGACATAGATTCCTACTATAAGATACAAAGATGTTGGTGGTGTTTTGCATTATAAAACTTTAGATGTCATTATGTCCCAAGAATATTTGTCTACAGTATAACATCAAAGTCTGTATTCAGGCAATATTTTATCTGATGTGACAGAAAATAGCTTAAATTAAAAAAATAAATTAAAGAGTCACTGTGTCATCTCATACTCCAATAACATGTCAAATCATACTATAATACTACAATACTTCTGTGATGTTGTAGAATGTTTTGTAGAATGTAGAAAGAGTGGTGTGACCACCATGCTTGATTCCTCAGTCACCACATGTGACACATTCCTGATATGGAGCATATGCATTTCAAACAAGGGAGGGATTGTATAGACTAAAAGCACAACATACACACACACACACACACACAGAAATACTCACGGAGCCACAGGGAGCCGAGGAACAGCAGCAGGACTAAGATAGCAGCAGCAGCCTTGCTCTTAACACCCATACTGAAGTCCAGTTTTGGGTCTGCCAGTGCCTCTCTGTTCCTTTTCTTTGTCCCTATATTTTAATTCCTCTGTGTCTCACATGAGTCCTTGTCCCCTTGCACTGGCTGTCACCACAATTACTCCCTGCCGGACCCCTGCCTCTGACCTCCCCTCCTGTCCTCTCAAATCTTTCATACTCCACCCCAAAACCTTAAATAGAAAGTTCTCTCAACCATTATACCTCACGGAGCTAACTCTCTTTTACTGTTTTCCCTCGTCACACTGCTGTTACAACTCAGCCTGTTGTTGCTCTTTCTTTTTGGATTTCCTTTCTTTGATTCACGTCTTTCCTCTACCCTGCCTTTGTTTCTGAATGATTTTGAAGCTGCCCGTCCCTGCCTCTCGTGTTGCTCAATCTGAGAGTCCAGAGATCAGCCGAGTGTGCAGCCACTGGCTGATAATGCAGAGCCAACGTAGCTTGTCCGCCAGTAACCCCCTTCCTCCAGATTCATCTTATATATGCGATATATTCCTGGTCAGTTCGAGTAAACACTTGCTCCCTCTCCTCTCCTCCCACCACCCTCCCTCTCCCTCTCTCTCTCCCTCTCTCTCTCTCCCTCTCCCTCTCTCTCTCCCTCTCCCTCTCTCTCTCTCTCTCTTTCTATAACTCATTCACACACACCAGTAGGAGCCCCACCACAACCACCACCGCACATTACAGCAGTGCTGACACGTTTGTGAAAACATGTTGGTTTAAATGAGGGTGAACCATACGAGTATCTCAGGACACTCTCTCAATGTAAACAAGTGTATTTTTTCCCCCTATTCTTTATCTTTGTTGCAACCTAGAGTAAACCTCTGCATTGATTAATTAAAAAATAGATTGTGGTACCAAATCCACGTTTGTCAATGAATAACAAAGTCTATCCAAGCTTATCCTCGCTGAGACGGCAAAAGGAACAGAGATGTCCATTCATGCTAATCTAGTTCTAGATATGACAAAGACGAGTCAATGACATCTACAGTTCTACAAAACATAGTGGGGGCAAACAAAATTAATCTATTCGGTAGATCTGTTTTCCTTTCCCTTGTCACCATATCTTTTACAAAATGTTAATGCTAATTATTTAGAGCTTTCGTCCAATTATTGAAGTCTAAAATCTGAGACACGTCCAGTAAAACAGGAGGAATGATGTAGCGGGTGTTCCCGTGATTATCACCTCTCATAGTGATAATCATAGGGAACCCACTGATTGGTCACTATCACTGGGTTTGTCTGTGGGGGGAGGTGAACAGACATTGAACTCCACACTCAAGCCAAACCACATGTGTGCTCGTGAAGAGGGACTTAACAATGGTATTTTGCAGCAGAGGAGCGAGGGGAAAAAAGTGAAAGCAGGGGCATTAATTACTTGGCTGGGAGGGGCCGGTCATGGGGCTTTTACTCCGTGCAGCCAATGAATGAGCCCATCTGAAATAGGCAGCAACTGACAAGGGGAGACTGTGAATCCCTGAGAAAACATGTGACCCTTTCAGAATACTTGAACTGTTTGACTCCACACGGCTCATTCTCTCAGATTAAATGCTCTGGTGAAATAGCCTAATATTCATTTTAAAAGTCCTTCAAAAACGTATGTTTGTCTGATTTAAAAAATAAAAACAGTCAGCTGTCTATTCTTGACACGATGTGGCACAGTAGGCCTACTATTAGACTGAAGCACATGGTATGACTTCACACTGTGTGAGTATGTTTATGTGTGGGAGAAGGAAGAGGTGTTTTGTCACTGTCAGATAGCTTTAGTTAGAGAAAGCAACGTGATCTCATGGGAATGTGTAGCATACCACTTTTCGCTGTTTCGCATTTCATGTAATGCATTTTAAGCTTTAAGTACAACTCGTCACATACGGCCGTCCTCAGGACACCTACTCATCACTTTTACACGAGAAACTATGACACTTTACTACAGTCGCAGTTTTATGAATTCAAACAAAACTTAAGTTTAGGCAACAAAACTAGGTGGTTAGGTTTAAAATCAGCGCCTGAATTGGACCAAAAAGGTGCCAGTACCCTAATTCAGCAGTTGCATGATTACATGATTATTGTATGCGTCTTGGATATATTTATATTTCTATGCATATCTTGATAATATATCTTACTTCAAATGTATTTTTGGATTAGGGATGTTAATTTTAATTTTTTTCCCTGACCGATAGCTGACCCTTGTTAACTGATCATTAACCATTAACCAACAAGCAGGAAACTTTCCCAGTTCACCCGTCTGGGAGGCTCGGACATATATGTTCAGTGTCCGCACAGAGTTGCGGTCGTTTGCCGGTCATGCAGCCACGTGCATTGTTGTGTGGACACATGTAGCAGATTTTGGATGGAGCGCAGAGCAGATGTTTTAAAAAGTTGGAGCGATGCCTTATCTCCTGCTCACACCATGAGTTTGAAGCATGTCCGGCCCGACACAGGCACTGAACATGAGATGAACTGCGCGCATGCCACATTGTCCAGAGCACCGCCGGCCTCTGGTGGAATCTTGGCCAGCGGTTGAACGAGGAGCTGATGGCAGCCCGCCGCTGTCTGCAGAGCGAATGTCCAGGCCTGTCTCCACCACATTAAGCTGTGAGGCTGTCAGCTGTGTGTCTACCTGGTGTACTCTGTGTGCAGGACAGCTGATTTAACCCACCAGTCCTCACCAGTATAGCGGCATGTGTCACGTAGATCTCCGCTGTGGGTGCTGTCCAGCAGTCGGTTGTGAGAGCAGAAAAAATTCTGTTGTTTCTCCAACATCTCCAACTCCAGCAGTGGCTGTGGTGTTTGGAAAAGTACAGCTGCAGGCTAGCTGTTACACCGGTAAGCTAACTGTTAGCTGTGTCTTTACGCTGCGGACTGTTGCACGTCTCACTATTGTAATATTTTTGAGTGTAATACAGCTACTTTAGGTCATTTAACTTTAACGTTACCTGCCGCCAAGTACTCAGCAGTAGTTTGCAGTCTGCTCTACTTTTGTCATCATCTTTTATCTTAAAATATCTCCACACTGCCGACATTGCTGCTCTGACGAGAGGTGAACATCATGCTGCAGATACATGTAGGCCTATGTTTATGCATGTGCATGTACATGTATGCCTATGTGTATGCATGTGTATGTACATGTGTACATGTATTTGGTGCGAATTTCCTTGAGCCCTAAAACCTATGATTAGACATCAAAACCACCTTTCTAGGTTGAATAGTAATTGAGATATAGCCATTGTAAGCTCCTGACAGCCATCTTGGACGCCATCTTGAAAATGCCCCCTTTCTGGAATTCAGAATTTCCTAGATTTTTAGTATGTTATATAGCATGCCCAATTGTACCAGAATCCATTGGAAAAAAATGTGTTTCAGATTTTTTTGGGGTTCAACCAAATATTGACCTACCAGGGGGCAAGTTTGTGATGGCTCAATATCCAGTTTTGTTCCAAATATATCTTATCAACACATCTGCCAAATGTAATTATTAACTGGCCCCTGGCATCCTGTCATTTTGCAAAATCTTCAAATTTCACTGCCCTAAGCCCTCCCACTTTTTAGCGATCCAATCAAATGTGAAGGATTTTATTTGAATCCCTCTTGTAACTGCACTAAAAATAGCAAGTTTTAGTACACAAGTTGAGACACAGCAACAGTTAGGGACAAAAGTAGACATAAAATGGATGCAGGCTCAAGATATACTGCTAATCCAGACATTTTAAACTGTCTCTGTTGTCACGTGCTGTTGATGACTGGGTGAACAGTCAACTGAGCCAATTATTTTCTTGGACATTGAAATGGGATTGCCTGCCTTGTTAGTGGTGCTATTTTGAGACAAGAGCAATTCTGGGTTACCCGGGAAGACCGTGCAAGTGTCTACACAAACTTGCCCCCTCGTTGGTCTTGTCTGATAAGGATGTGTCACTGACTTTAAATATATACAAAGCTGACACTGTGCATTAAGATGAAAAGATTGTTCCACTTATCAGTATGCTACATGGTTTTCCTTCATGTGATACAAGTCTCGGCTAAACGTAACTGAAAGTAACAGAGTAAAACAGCACAACATTAAACTTTGTAACTCTTTTTGTACGCAGTTAAAACAACCAAAGGGCTAATAGAACAATGGCCATCTTTAGGGAGAAGAAAACACTGAATCTTTAAAAAACCCCAAAAAGAAGTATGTTAAATACATAATACAGATAGAGTATTGTATTAAAAGTTACTGAAAATAACAAGTAAATTAATCTCTGATGCAATAGTCACAGGAAATAATCTGCTCAAAATTCATCCAAATCGCTCGTTTCACACAGATTTCCTGCAGTTATCGTGTTCACTATTTGGGTTAATTGTTCAGTTTATCAGTTATTGTATTGATTAGGACGTGAAATCTCCATAAAATATGTCAGTTAAATCAGGGGTCGTCAGTTAATTTAATGATAGAAAAGGGGTCCCTTAAGGAAAAAGGTTGTGAACCACTGAACGAAGTCATTCTATCCTCTCTGTTGCACCTGATTCACTTACAAAAGGCCCTTTACATTTTACTAAATGCAGGAGGAGCTCAGTAAAAATGAGTAACTGCAATTTTTTTTTTTTGAGACAAAATGTTTATTCATTTCAAGGTAGGAAGCCTCAGAAACAAAATGTAGACATCATGAGACATACAGTACAATAAAAAACTGTGTACCAGCTGAACACTGTACAAGTCTGTATGGCAGTCATTGACAGACTCCTGCTAAATATATATTAATATAAACAAATTACAGTTACAATGGTAATGTACAGATTTACATTAAAACTCACACAGGATTAACAGATGAACAGCTGTTATAAATGTCACCATATTAATGCCAACAGGTCAATGTATTTGTTTAAATAAACATCATGTTACTAATGGATCTTAGCTTCAGCCAGTGGCGTTTCCAGACTTTTTTGACTGGGGTGGCCCAAGTGACTAATGCAGGGGGTGGCATGAAGTGCGTGTACACCCACGTCAGAATAACATAAATTTAACATTTCTGTCTCCGCTACTCATATCTACTTTAACCTTTGACACATGAACGCAATTGGGCTCATTGAATCCACAAGAGTCTCAGCTTTCCAGTCATACCCAAGTTATGTAATTCAAGACTGTTTATGGACCCCAGTATGCAGAAATATTCAAATACACAAGTTTTAGAAGAGGCCAAAATAACACATTTGCACTGCATGAGAAAAAGTGCAGGTTTTTGTCCCAAACTGCATGGGATTATCATAAAGTTGACATTACTGTAAATGAGAGACTCAGGGGTACCCATAGAACACATTTCCATTCAGATATCTTGAGGTCAGAGGTCAAGTGACCCCCTTTGAACATGTTTTTCCCTTTGGAGCGTTATTTAGCGCCCTTCAATACAAGCTAGCATGCCATGGTTGGTACCAGCGGATTGTCTGGTTTCATATGATACCAGTACAGCCTCTTAAATGTCCAGTGTGTAGTATTTAGCTGCCTGACTAGGCAAAAATGGAATATAATATTCATTAGTATATGATCCCATCAAAATAAGAATTATTGTGTTTTCATTACCTTAGAATGAGCTGTTTTTATCTACATGGGGAGCGGGTCTCCCTCCATGGAGGCGGCCATCTTGCAGCTACGGTAGCCCAGAACGGACAAACCTGTCTCTAGAACAGGCCATTCTCGTTTTTACATTTAGTGGGCGCCCGGTGGAAATGCACTAGTAGGAAAACGTAGAAGAAGTGAATGTTTGTTTTTGCTCGCCAACAAGTTTGCAACCAAAATCTGTTCAATTAGCTTCTTGTCCCTGGAGGCCACCGTAGTTTGTGTATTTCTCCAAAAGGGAGGGGTGAGCGAGATAGTGTTTCAATCGGTTTCAATCTAGAAACTCACCACTAGATGCCGCTAAAAACTACACACTGTACCTTTAAAGGCAGTAATGCTAGTTATCGCGCTCCTGCAGGTCTCTTACTGGGGTGGCCAATCAGATTTAAGTCCACCCCCTGGAAATGTCCCTGGCTTTGGCAAGATATTTAGGCCTACTGTATAAAATTACAATTTCATTAGTTTTGTTGAAACACATTAGACCAAGACAGTGTACAGGCAAGCGTTTTATGTACATATAACCAGTATTAAATACACAATGTTGGTGGTAACATATAAAACGCTCAAAAAATATGTCTGTCTTATAAAAAAAAACATGTCTATCTTTTGGTTAGTCAGTCGATCAACCACTTTGGGCCAGACTGAAAAATCTCAACAACAATTGTATAGATTGCCATGAACAGACAGTCATGGAGGACATGAACATCAGACCCACTTGACTGAAATGCAGCATTAGAATCATTAAAATCACCTGTGCTACCACACCCGTTTCGAATGTTATCACTCGATTAAATGGCCCTTATCATTCTATATCAGTCCCATATATCTAGGTCAGTAGAAGGCTCGTATCAGCATATTGAATGGGGATGATACCAGCCCAATACAGGCTGATAGCAAGTTGCCGGTCCCAGTCCTTCTACACTTCCGTCAGTTTCGCTGGTACGTTCAGAAAAAAACAACCCGCATTTCAGTCACTTTCTTTAGGTTTAGGTACTGAAAAGAGTCCTTCTACACTTCTGTCAGTTTCGCTGGTACATTCAGAAAAAAACACCCCGCATTTCAGTCACTTTCTTTAGGTTTAGGCACTCAAGAGTCCTTCTACACTTCTATAAGTTTCGCCGGTACATTGATAAAAAAACAACCCGCATTTCAGTCACTTTCTTTAGGTTTAGGCACTGAAAAGAGTCATTAAGCTTAGAAAAAAACATCATGGTTTGGATGTTACAATGTTGTTTCTACCCATGCATCCTTGATAGGACCTTGCCTGGTCAGTGGCTGGAAATAAATACATTTAAATTTAAAGGTAATTAAGTTTTTTGTGTGAAAGAAGCACCATATCACGGTAACACCCTGCAAATGAATGAATGTGTGTGTTTACAGTGGAATCTAGACACAACCTGTCAGAAAACAGGAGGGGGAGGGGAGACTCCCAGCAGCTGGAGG
>JAOVVB010087416.1:0-13450 GCA_028570985.1 Heterobranchus longifilis
ACTGGACACTAGGAAAGCACAAGCTACCACCAGCACGACCCAGTCCATGTTAACCACATCATTCGAGAAAGGGAGAAAAAAATTCTGCGGACAGCAGTGAAGCGAAAAGGGATCACTACAAAGGTGATGGAGTTCATCGCATTAGATGACCAAACTTTCTCCGTGGGGTTTCGAGGACTGATGGAATTTATGGAGCCCCGCTACGCACTGCCCAGCCGGCGTCATGTCCATGATTTGTAATAATTCCAGCGCAAATCACCTACTATATTTCATCAAACTCAGAGGTCCTCTGATAATATTAGTCCCGTGCGAATCGACATCTCTGTGATTTGGGGTGGTATTGGCTGCGTTGGCAATTATAAATAAAAATTTTGACAGATCCGGACAATTTTAAACATACATCTCAACCCCAACTTTCTTTCAGATATCTGCTGTATTTTATTGTTTTCATGTTGGCTTACAGCTGTGTAGGAGTCGTGTGTTAAGTTTCTGCTGATGAAAACATTTCCAGCGTTTGCTGCTTCACAATAAAAGTTTTAGAACAACAAAATAATTTTATTGTGAAACATTTATAAGAAATGAAATGTGCTCTTAACATCATATCTGTGGGATGATGTCAGTAAATTCAAGTAAAATACAGACTTCGTTTATCACGTGTGAAACACATCAGCATCAGCAAAATTATTATTTTAGACATCGGCATCGGCACAGAATTTTAACATCGGTGCATCAGTTTATGTGTGAAGCACCCTTTGTCTTTTTCATCAGGTTCAGTCGGTGCATGCACTACTTCTTGTAACTTCCAGGCCGGTGATTAACAATTTGAATCTCATGGAAGATGTTCGCTCAGTTGTCATGGAGATGGTTAAGTTATTATCACTCGATCTAAGTATGGAGGATGTGCTCATTTCTGTAATGAGCTTGTGATCAAATTTTATTTTGTATTTCCAAGGTCAAAAATGAGTGCAATTTATTTTCTATGCAGGGAAGTTGTATTCCCCTAGTAACAGTGAAAACTACTACATAAAGATGCAATTAGACAAATACATTGAATGAGTGTTGCTGGCCATGAATAGTATTAGAAAAGGGGTTTGATGTAGGGCTGGGCCAAAATCTTCTATCCCAATATAGCTCATTACATATCTCAATAATGATATATATCATGATATAGCATGTTTTCTGGTAATTCAGAGTGCAGCACATGCACAGTACATTGCCTGGAAGTTATAAAAAAAAAACTTGACAATGTGATTGATTTTAGTGCAACAAAATGAGTTAATTACCAGAAAACTGCTAAGTACTACCCCACAACAAGCAGACATCCTGTCATAGATAAAGTATATACATATATTCTCAAGGGGCCATGTAGAAAGACACAAATAAATCTCAGAGGGGTTGTTACTGACTCAAAGAAAGTATTTTCCCCTCATTTACACACAGTACTCAAGCTCAGTGCCCCTATGATAAATGAATCACGTGTCACTTTTCTTCTTCTAAGTATGTGCTTTTTTCTTTTGGTTGAATCCTATGAATTAAACATAAAGTTAAATAGAAATTACTAACTGGTAACAGTGATATGAGGCTTTTTTTTGTGTGTGTATTAGAATCATCTGGTAAAGAAATGCGAGCAAGGAGAGGAGCTTCGGCAAAATGAGCTCGCCACAGGGTGCTTCGTTTTCCAAAACTGGTTGTTGACCTCCATCTGCGAGTGAGTAACAAGCTCCCAGGAGAAGAACACAAGGAAATATTTTTGTTTAATGTTAGTCTTTTATCTTCAGAGGAAGGAAGAGGGGCGGATTCTGCACCTTTTGTTTTGGTTATACATTAATTTGCAACAGTGCTCACATTAAAAGAGAAACCAGTTGCCCTTTGACCTGTCTTTGATTTTCCTAAAATACATTCATTATTGCACACATTTTGTGTTCCCCTGTGTTCACTAAAGCACTACTTAAGTTCTCTCTGTGCATGAAGAATGCACTTTGCCCACGTTTGTCAAAACAGAGAGTCAAAATGCCGCTTTTAAAAAAGCTAGTTGCTGCAGGCGTACACAGTCAAAGATCCCGGGGGGGGGACCCAGAATGTCTCATTTCTAAGCGCAGACGTATTATACTAACGTGACAATGTTGAGAAGATGAGATATAAAAACCAGAAGTCTCAACAACTGGTGTGAAGTTGCTGAGATATTAGTTAATTAACAATTGTCATTATGAGGTATGGTTACGAGTGTTTTCACCACTACATTTTGTCCAATCTTCACCAAATTTGGTACACGGCACATTGTGATGGGCCCGATGTGATGTGACAAACTGTTTTCCTGTAAGACGTTTCTAAATTCCTTCAGGCACAGCCTGCATGAGATAAAGTGCCGTAACTATTAAACGCAATTGCAACCAAAAGCTCCTGCAAAATTTGATGGTGCTAAGCAACATGATACATTTAAATGGCCGTAACTCAGAGGTGTTGTTAGCATTCTGGTCCATAATATGCTGTTACGGCATGTACACAATGGTACACATCGTATTTTGGTTTATGGTGCTGATAACACCCCTGTTGTTTTATTACTCTACTGTTTCAGCTGCTATTTATGGTTCGACTCATTATACCGGTTTTATGTCTCAGTGTGGTTATGTGATGTCCTGAGGTTGAAATGTCAATACAGTGATGAATCTTAAACCTTTAGTCACTTGTAATTTTGCACAAACCATACAGAGCCTTAATATCACTGGGGAGGCTTTAGGTATTCTTCAAAAACCATGACCATGATCAGCCACATGTAATGCTCATCAAACTTTCTTAACATTTTCTAATCCATTTTTGGATTATGGATTATGGATTATGCACTCTTATTATGCAATCTATACATCATTTTATTGTATGTTAAGGATTTATTCCTTCATTACATCAAACAGAACAAATCTTAAAAAACAAAACATGGAAGTAGTAACTGATTGTCTTGAAGCCTGGGTTTTACACTGTACTGCCATCTCCCACAATTCCTCCAAATTACAGAAAACGTTTGTTCATGCTCTCTGGAATGACACATAAATACATGTTGCCCAAACGACTGATGCTGAGCTTGTGTAAATCAATGCCAGTCTGTTTTTTTTTTTTTGTTTTTTTAAGATTTTTTTGTTTTTTTTGCCTTCATTGATAGCATGGCTGAAGGTAGAAAGGGGTGAGGGAGAGGGGGGACGACATGCAGCAAAGGCAAAGGACCGTGGGCAGGAGTCGAACCCACGGCCGCTTCAGCGAGGACCTCAGCGCGCGCTCCACCACTGAGCCACCAGCGCGTCCTAATCAGTGCCTGTCTGCGTAGCCAAGTCGCTGAAACAGCTCCTGGAATGGTGGTGTACTGCAGCATTTATTCTATGCTTTATATCCCAAATATCCCATCACATAATTATTACTGAAGGGATCAAGCGTGGTACAGAAATATAAAATGCTCACTTAATTTATGAGGCTGTAAATATTGCTGTTTATTCCAGGACCCAATGAAATGATCTCATAGTGTGATAAATGCATTAGCGCTTATTGTAATTACAGGCTGTGATTCACATGAATAACTCACCAAATGATTCAGGCTGTCCAAATGCACAAGTCAAATCTATTTCCAGCCTATAGATAGATTTGACTTAACCTATAGTAGAGGTTAATGATATATGATACAATGATATGTTTCAAAACTTCATACTGGCTGCACAACACAATGCGTCCAGCAGGGAGCGTGAATTATGTGGGCAGCTCAACAAAAAGGAACTCCGAAGGGAAGTGACCTTCTGCAGCTGAGAGGAAAGTGTTTGTAGTAACTGAGACAACCTCACTTTCTCTTCTACCACACATGGTGTAATCCTATAATGCAGAGGTGGGGGACTCCTCTGCATTATAGGATTATACCAGACGCCAAATTTGAGGACTTGAGACGTGCTTGACTAACACTGATAATTGATAACAATTGATCGAGTGGTATAAATAGCAACAAAATACAAGTGGGGAGGAGGATATGGTGGATGAATTGGTCAAACATGGGACTTTCACCCAGGATACAGAGGTTCCTGTCCCGTGAGAAATCTATTTAGCAGACTTCAACAGTTTGTTTAGGTTTAGGCAACAAGACTACTTATTTAGGTTGAGGCAACAAAACTACTTCTTTAGGTTGAGGCAACAAAACTACTTCTTTAGGTTGAGGCAACAAAACTACTTCTTAAGGTTTAGGCAACAAAACCTGGTTAGGTTTAGGCAATAAAACTACTTATTTAGGTTTAGGCAACAGAACTACGTCTTTAGGTTTTGGCAACAAAACTACTTATTTAGGTTGAGGCAACAAAACTACTTATTTAGGTTTAGGCAACAGAACTACTTATTTAGGTTTTGGCAACAAAACTACTTCTTTAGGTTTACATACCATTGTTGGTTATTGACACAGAGTGTAAATAGGATTGTTGACACCTATGTGTGAATAGCATCTGCCTAATGTTAATCTCAATTAACAGATGTACAAAAAACAGTCTAGAGGGATAAATATAGCTGAAATCATGGGGAAAAAGAACCAGTTTTAGCCATATTTTAAAATATGGCGTATCTCAATACGAAACCACAGCAAGGGTAGAGAGTACTGAAGGCTGGGCTGCTTATCGATGCATATGTGCAGCCATGCTTGTTTATGTGTGGCAGCTCCAAGATAAGTTGCTCTGCCTTATCGACCGTTGCGTTATCAAAGAATTCAAGCACAATTCAACAAAGATTTAGAGAAGCATCTGGTACCTCGGGCCCTCAGGAAAACTCTGCTTCAGACGGCTTTTAAAGAAGGAAAATAGCATAAGGTGTTCTTTCATCCAAACCACTGCTGTCCAATGAGGAATAAACACACATTAACTGCTTTATCTCATTTGATTTGTGGTTTCAAATTTGACATTCTCACAGGATGTGAACTCTTTCAACTAAAGCTGATGAAGCTGCCATGTAACGTGTCTTGTATGCACATATACGAGTTTCACTTCTTAAGAGATGTCATCATCATCCTAGTTGACACTTTTATTTTGTTAACTGACTCTAAATGTGCTTTTGTGTTCAATTATTTTGCAGTATAACAGCTTCGTTTGTAAAAGCTCATTAATGCAAAAACTGCAATTTCCTGCTGCACACCATTAAGATAAAACATTGGTACAAGCAGCTGATAAACACGTATTATGCATATCATGGGCTTTTTAAGCTGGCAGAAACCCCAGGCGTCTGATATCTAATTCTGTTGCTAACTAACCCCAACCTAATTTTAATGAACTACCTGTAGTACCATTTAATTTAAGTGTGAAGCTGCAGGATGACAGCTGAATCCGTGTAGATGTACGCTCAAAACAACACAAGTTCGACATTTTCATCCCCACCACGAGCATGCGTAAGTCTCTGAGGCACTCTGACATTTCCATATGAAATACATCTGGTTTGTCGCAGCTCCTGAGCAACTTGGAGCTCAACATCCCCCTCCTCCTCCTCCTCCTCCACCTCCTCCTCCACCTCCTCCTCAGGGCTGTTTGTTGCAAAAACATTTGCGGGTTGAAACAGAAACGCAAGATTAGACCCGAGGGACACAAACACCATCGCAACAGGAGCAAATTGGGAACTGAATGAAAGAAAAATCAATTATGCCAAAACCCCTTATTAACAATTAGTGCTGGTGAGGGGGCTTTCTCTTGCTTTTGTTGTGGCTGATTGTTTTGAGAGTGGCATCCTAGGCAGCTGGGGTTGTTTGTCTGACTATTGTTCTGATTGTCACCGCCCAAAGGGGAACCTTGAGAAATAAAATTTCTGGGTCTGCAAGTTTAACAGGAAACACACTCAAACTATGGGGTCACAAGGCTGAGAGATTACTATCAAAACAAGTTTTTAAAAAATATTGTTTTGTGCATGCGACTCATCAGTTCACTCAGACTTTTGGTTCACTTATTATGGTAATGTGCAGTATGGAGACCTTTAAAAAATAAGTGTGTATTTACTCTAAAAGATGCTAATTACAGTAAATGTCACTGCACTTGTATTTAAACATAAAACCTTAAAGGTCCTATATTACAAAAAGTGAGATACAATGTTTTTTTTAAAATTATAAAGCAGTTCTAGGTGCTATATAAAGACTGTCAAAGTATCAAAACACTCGATGCACAGAGAAATGTGTGGGTTTTTTTTAAACACTGAAGCATGTAAACATGTTTAAGTATAACACTTCAGATATTTTGGCATGTTAGGGAGAATAATGTATTTTATAGTTTCTCATAAAATAAACTAAATGTTAGTTTCTCACTGTGATAAATGTTGGCAACACTTGAACACATACAGAACACACACTTATCTGACACAGTTGGAAATGCAATCTGAAGGGTAACAAAATATTATAACAGTCACAGGGTGCATTTTACTGCACACTGTACTAATAACATTTTCCTGATTATACTTACATACTTTTACTGAAGTAACAATTTCAATGCATGGCTTTTACTTGTAACAGAGTATTTTAACAGTGAGGTATTATTACTTTAAGTAAATTGATCTTACTTCCTCCACCACTGGATACCAGACAACTGCTTTGAAAGATCATTTGATCATTTAAAGATTATATTCGTTCATTTTCATGCTGATTCTCTGCTGCTCGCGGACAGCTGACCTTTCCTTTTAGTCTATATCTTATCTCTCCTCTGATCTACTTTCATGTGCAAAAGCCCGATCGCACGGATAAACTTTTCTGTACCTTCTGATCAGACGTTTCAGTACTAGCTTCAAAGTTGGTAACACAGTTCAGCTCACTTATCTGTGTAGAGGACATGTCTGTCTGAGCTGGCCACGCCGCCCCGGGGCCCCTGTGGGCCAAGCTGGGCGACCCCTTACATCCAATCACAGCTGGTGAGAGGCTGGTTGGGCAATGATGAGCAGCTGGCTTTGTCACATTAGCCGTGACCGCGTGCGACCCCCAGGGTGGCTTGGCAGGCTGCTGGCTTACCAAGAGGCCTGAGAGCGAGCGCGGCGTGTGGCTCGGAGAGGGAAATGAGCCGGAGAGGGCGGCGTCCACGACAGGACACTGGTGGACTACAAGGAAAGCGCGCATTCGTCCCGGCTCAAGCTGGCCGGCAGCCAACCGAAGCAGATGTTATATGCTGATTTGGTGACTCGGACGCTCCAGGGGTGGTTATTTATAAAAAAAAAGGTCTCATGGTTGAATGTGATTGTAGCAGTGTGAGTGTGGTAGGCAGGTAGAAGAAGTGTTTGTTTGCAGGAGTTGAAAATGTTAACTTGAGATGCACATCTCACAGCTTTCCTTGCAGCAGTGTTGAGGTTGATAGAGGTTGTATAGCTTCCACACGGCACACTCACTGTGATGTAAAATAAGTAGGAAATCTTAATCCAAAATGGATCTGGAAATCAGTGCTACGCTTTCCGAATCTAAAGCCGCTTTCTCACATGAACTCTGCAAAATCAGGACATTGTCTGGAGTTGTCCTTTGACACGTGTAGCACACAACAGGGGATTTTATGTGTCAAACTTGTTCTCACTAAAGCTGGGCTCAGACTACAGGAGTTTTCTAATCCTATCAATCTTGAAATCGGGATTGACATAAGGAGAATCCTCATAGATATTCTTCTCTCTGCTCTCAAACATGCACACACTACAAGATTTGAAAATAATGAAGCATCACACATTACGGGATATTTATTAAGATTATCGTGCCAAGATCAAGCAACGCACCACCTCATGTGATCTCATGAGACCAACACGGTGACTGACGTGTTGCAACAACTTGCTGTGATAATGCTTTGCAGTGAGAAAAAACATAAGCAGAAGAGTTGAGGAGACGTGGTCAACGGGGGTTGTCCATTCTTGGAGGTGAGGTCAGTTTTAATATCTGCCTCAAGGGCTGGAATGCTCTGTACTGACGTAATTAACTTCTAAATATCAAACATGTTTGATCATTGTCGGGGTGGCCCCAATGATTCTGGAGCAGTTCAGGAAGTTTGAGATTGGATCAGTAAAACGCTCATATTGGCAGATAATCTCGGTACCGACCAAGCTCCTGGACCAGATTTCTCCTCCTCTTCGGGAGGGGTGAATCGGGGATAAATCGGCCTGAAACTCCTGTAGTCTGAGCCCGGCTTTAATGGAAACACTGCGTTTGGTTTAGGCAAGGGGCATCGCCTGAGTAGAGCGTGCATCTGCCGTTACCCACAGACGTTCCTGAATCTCGTGGACATTGTCGTTGGCGTTTCCGTGTAAATGACCCTTCTTCTTCACCTTCGGGTGTTTGTTTTCTTCCGGTTTCGCGCCAGACGTGTGATAGAAACGTCATCAACACGCCCAGTCGCTCGCTGTGACAGTGACCGGCTCTATTCACACATGGGCTCAATCGGACATTACACAGACTAGTTTGTACTTGTACTAGCTTGCTTTAAGGGAAAAATCAGTTTAATGTGCGGTCCGAATGATTCAGACATTTGCCTTCTCACATACAGCTCCTCCAGGTAATGTCTAGATAAATTCAGGGTTGCAGTGCGTGTGTGAGGGCTTAAGGCTTAAATTACACAACCAGGAATGTTTTACATTCAATACAGCTAACAAGCAGGGCATTAAAATTAATTTTAATGGGAGTCCTGCAAGCCCACCATTCAGACAAAGCCATAACGTCATGACGGTAATGCCCAAATGTCTGCAGCATTTGCACGACAAGAAGAATCAGCTTGAAGGCAATATAATTAAACTTTTATAAGGTATAAAACCTTTCGCTTCAACAACTACATATCCAGTTTTGCCAGATTTATCCTTTCAGTTGGCCCAGAGACCACAAATAGAGGTTAATTATTCTAAAGCATGCTGAAATCTAATCGTTTACTGACAGGATACTTGTTACTGTTTAAAAAACAACATATTCGGTCAAGTACATCCACACACGATGAGCAGAGAACATGATTTAGCATGTCAGCTAAACTGGTTTGGAATATTTATAGGACGAGGTGCTGAAGCTTGAAAAATGTACTTGTGATGAAAGCGAAGATCAAATCGAAGTAAGAGCCCCAGGCGCGACTCCCTGCTGAGAGGATGGAGGGAAAGGCAGAGGATGTGAAAGGACAGGAAGTGGACAGGAGAGTTATTGAGTAACAAACTGTGATGTGGAAGAAAGAGATCAAAATTGAGGTGGAAAGACCTGCAGACATAGTGGTGTTTCTTGATTATTTCCTCATCTCCTCGGTCCTTCTCACTCTGAGGATTTTGCCCAAAAAGAGGAAACTCAGTAAAAACTCTTTTCAGAGTAAATCAAGCCACAGTTAAATAAGAGCATATAGAAATAAACATCATATTGAAATTGAACTAGCGATTTGAAAAAGGAAGGTGAGAGTGAAAGCTATAAAAATGGAAATGTGTATATCTGCACTGAAGACAGCTGTTTCCACCCTGTTTACGGTCTCTACGCTAAGCTAAGCTAAGCTAACTAGCTGCTGGCTTCAGCTTTATATTTACCATAAAGTGGTATCAATTTTCTCATTTAACTCTCTGCAAGAAAGCGAATAAGTGTGTTTCCCAAAATGCTGAACTATCAATTATCATGTAAGTGTTTTGCACTGATGTTTTTTCTGTGGAGCTGCTAAAAGCAAAGAGGGACTGCTTTCCACCTTTAACTGTGAAGCAGATGTACAATGTTGAAATAGAAGAGCACTCAGAGAATGTTAACGAAAGTGAGAAATAATGTGTGTATCCGGCCCGTGATTTGAATACGCTGTGAAATGTAATGGGTTCTTCCCAAGCCGCAACCTCCGGGGCTGAAAAATTAAGCCAACACAGAAGAGCGAAAAAATAGACCCCCCCCATGTTAAAATGCCCAACTTTACAGCAGAAAAAAACGTGTTTACAGTCTGATACAAAAACGGTTTTGGTCTCTATAGCCAATTTCCCTGCTCATGACAACTGTACAGGGGGTGAATTTTTATACAAATCACCTGTTTGAATTATTAAGGCTTAAAGTGATGCATAATTAACTCTTTCCTCGCCATTAACAAGATTTTCCATCATTTACGATCCCAGTTTCTGCTGTTGCACCGTGGGGAAGGGAAGGGGAAGTTTACCAGGATATGGGCTCCCTTGATGTTTACCCGAGCAAGGGGCTCCTTCCCTGGGGCAGATCTGAGTGAATGTCGGGCTGGGTGACTAGAGATCCAAAATGACTCTTTTTTCCAGGATTTCTCATCCATATAACGTTAGCGGACCTACCAGAGGTAGACAGATAACTTTTTATATTTAGGCAAATAAGACAAAAATGATAGAAATGACAGCTATTTTTTCTCAGCTTTTTGCCTGAAATGTTGTGTTTTGACCAACATTCAAGTGTTGATAAAAAAAAAAAAGAATGAATGAAGGTAGAATAAAAATAAAAAATTCTATAAAAACAGAAGATTTAATCTTTCTTTTGATATATTAAGTTTACATGGTTTTTCTTTACCAGCACTGTGTGCAGGTTGTTCCTATTTTCCTAAATCCTATTTTGTGTGCCAACTAAGAACTTTTTGCCGTGGTATCAAGGGGGAGGTATCGAGTATGTTTTTTTTTTTTTTGGTAAAAGTATTAAAATTCTGGTATTTTGACAAGCTTACTGCATAGTAAACCTTTAATGAAACTCTGGCGGGGAAAGAGTTCAAGGAAATCCATAAGAAACAGAGGCTGTATGTGCGAGCGTGCCTGATAACTGCCCTCACCTCCAGTGCGGCCACACTTAGGGCAGCACTCTCCAGCCGGGGTGAACGGACTCTGGTCCCCAGGACAGCTGAGAGGGGGGCAGGGGCGAGCGCTGCAGGATACACTCCCTCTGGAGCAAACACACACCGAGCAGGGCTCGGGACTCCACTGGCTGTCATGCTGTGGGAAAGCAGAGAAACAGACAGTTACGCACAGAAACACAAGCAGAGAGAAAGAAGCAGACAGACAGCGGGATGAGGAAAGCTGTTTTGCTCTCTGTGGACGAGACGACTTTGTAAGCCAAAGCCTGAGTGACAGACGAGAGAGTCTCAGAGTCTCGGAGGGGGGAGAAGGTAGAGGAAAGATGTGTCAGACAGACCATGGGAAGAGAGAAGGACGAAAGAAAAGAAAAAAACAAGAGGGTGCGAGAGGACATCCCCTTCACATTTGAAAACTGAAATCAGGTTTCCCACACCTTTTTAAACCTTAAATTCAACGACTTTTCAAGGACTTTCGAGACCAAGTTCCCTCAAAGGACAGTTTGAGACACGGATCAAAGTTCATTACTGCGACAACACTGAGAATTTTTATAATGACAACTAGCAGGCTAGCAGCACGTGAAACAATGACAACCCTGTCTCCTACAAAATACATGCAACTAAACTGCACTACCAATTACGTTTCGAGGGAAACGTTTTTTTTTTCTTCCAGATTACAGTCGCTGTTTTAAACACCTCGCTAACATCACACAGTGCGTGCACAATGAACGGACAAAACGGACGCAGAATACAGGAGGAAGCATATTTAAACGCAAATATATCTCCGGCCTAAGCTAACGTCACGATCGCCACAGATTACTAATTTATTAAATGCTAAATATAGCTTTTAGCTGTGTGGATATTTAATGTTGGCAAAATAAAACATAAGTAAATTGTGCAAATATAACTTTTCATCTATCCATGACTACACTCTCAAACGAGACCACGCCCACTTACTGTAGGAGACAGGAAGTGTGTATCATTTCATATGATCA
Source organism: Heterobranchus longifilis (assembly GCA_028570985.1). Classification (NCBI taxonomy): domain Eukaryota; kingdom Metazoa; phylum Chordata; class Actinopteri; order Siluriformes; family Clariidae; genus Heterobranchus; species Heterobranchus longifilis. The sequence continues at coordinate 11,735 of JAOVVB010087416.1, forward strand.
GCAGTATTGCATGCAATGTTGAATATCTTTGGCAGAACGTTGTTGTCTACTTACTAAAATTAAAGAACTTCAACTTCTATTCTTGCACAGAATATATTAATTCAAGCATTTTCAATGATTGTCTATTTTCAAAAACTTTCAAGGGGTTTATTTCAAGGACCACGTGAAATGCAGCTGTGTAATTTCAGCAGAGCAATGTGTTCAGTTAAAGACGATTTTCGACTGCTGGCTCCGCGTGAGGCGAGCAGTGAGCATGTTGGCGATCTTCCGAGATTTCTCGTCATTATTTTTTATTCACACAGTGTGTGTGTGTGTAGACTAGAGTTGAGAAAATGCCTCAGGCCAACATTTGTTGGTATAAAACCATGAGGATGTTTCTATTCTGTGATTGACAGAAGTGGATTGATGGAATCGATACTCACACGACCATCTCTGGGGGATTAATTAGCAGAGTAGTATTTACAGCAGAGCACATCCATGTGTGGATATCTGAGCTCTTTCTAAATGATCATCATGTCCATGTCGCCTGCAGTCACAATGATAACGATGAGGATCGGACTTTTTCTGAGCCGTCAGGCTGTGCAACAAAACCTTCTTTAGCCTGCATGAAATCAATCATTAGTATCGGTTTTAATGGAGAATTGATCTAAATGTTTTTTCACCACGGAAAGAATAGATTTCTGTGGCAAACAACAAGCAAAACACATTTCATGGTTTTGGCGTGCAGCCAATATGCTTTTTGTTCCTTTAAATATTAGAAAAAGTGTATGCTGTATTAAAAGTGTGGGTCACGACCGCTGTCCAGGGTGCTGATTCTGATTCTGGAGGAGTTTTGTGTTCTCAAACTCTCAAATACTCTGATATACAAAATATCAGCATACTGGCTACTGGTAGATTCAAAAACCCAAATCAGGGTTCCTACACATTTTCCATTTCAAAATGTCAGACTTTTCCTGACTTCTCAGTAGATTATTCAAACCATATTTAACATCTGAGTATAATAGCAATGTTTATTATCATTTATTATCATGGTATGGGTCCAAAGGAGTGTTTCTGGACATGAGAGGTCGCGATGTTTCCCACCGCTGGACCCCTGATGTCTGCGTCCTGACACAGTAGTTCTCAATTTCTCTGCCACGACAAACGACCAACAAAGAAAACATTCAGGCTCTGCCTCCAACAACCGCGCAAACGCTTTGCTGCGTCTGACTGGACGAATGCGTGGGCCGTCTGCTCCCAGATTTCAAACCATCGGACCCACATGGCGGCTCGTTTGGACATTTTTTTATTGTCTGAAAACATTTTAGGCGAGAAATAAGCTGTGCGGGTGCTGAATCTGTCTTCATTTAACATCAGCAACTGTTCGTATAAAAGACTTTGGAGATTTCCGACGCCTCTGATTTACATTAAGCAGCAACACCCCGTCTCTCGAAACGCTCCGTATCGCTACCAGAATGCATTGCACGGCTGCTTACATACATGTAGACAATGAATGGGAAATGTGTAAAATGACGGTCCCCGTTACAGTCAGTACGTTTACATGATGTTTGAAAAAGTCAAATTATTGCATCAGTCCAACTAAAACCGGACTTTTAAAACACCTGTAAACATTTTAGTCCGACTGAAATCGTACTTGATCGTATTTCTGGAAGTCGGACTAACACACCGAGATAATGCGGTTGGAGATCGATTTATTCCTGCATGTAAACGTTCAAC
>JAOVVB010087434.1:0-13449 GCA_028570985.1 Heterobranchus longifilis
GGGAAACAGAAATGTCTTTTTTTTTTTTTTTTTTTTTTGGTCATTTATAAAAACAAAAAGAAATTAACTGTGATGGAATATGAGAAATCTCCAGTTTTGTGCATTAACGTCCCGCCGCCGGGTGCATTCAGGGTCCATCTGTGAAAAAGGATTCTCCAATAACACTGTCTTTTTATTTCACTGCAGACAAAGGCCTCTGGAAATCAGCCTCCCGTTGTATTCAGCGCTCGTCCGCTTCCTGTGAACATTGCAAACGCTCCTGCAGAAAGCTGAGTCACCAGTTCTTCCTCTGGCCTGCTTTTGTTTTCCCGTCCTGGAGGATTTATCGCTCACCTGCAAAAACAGAAACATAAACACTTCTCAGCAAACGCATTCAGTCTTTAACCTCCATCGCTGGATGTTTAACCTTAACTTACTGGAGTTCAAACATTAACCCTTAAAAGACGTAATATGGAACATTTCTGCACTGAAATGTCTAAAAACGACGATACCCATGTCATATTTTGTTGAGTTGTGTACTTACATTATCCCAAATGTTTCCAACAGTTTCCAAACTCAGAGAAATCTGTCGTTTTACTCGAGGTAACGCTCTGCTACATTTGGTCACGTGTCAATGGCGTCATATCCCCCTTGTCTGCCAGAAGCTGTCATAAAACAGCTTTTTATCCATTATTTTAAGCCACATTTTTATGATATGATGCAGAAGTCAGTCAGGAGAAATGCAGAAAAGCTTTCAGTGCAGCTCTTTGCTTCTTCTTTCAATGAAGAAATATTCTCCACTTCTGATATAAACAACACTATTGCAGTTTTGCAGTTTTGCAGCATCTACGTGATTGTTGTTTTGAACAAACAACTAAACAACGCCTGCAGCTGCCAGTAGCTCCTCCCTGATTGGTCCGGTTATCCGGTGTCCTGCCACAAACACGAGATTCACACACACGTGATCCATCTCGCTCGCAAGGTCAGAGGAGGAGACCTCCGAGGATAATTCACCTCCCGGGAAAAAAACTCCTGAACATCTGGATCTTAAGTTATCAGAGAAACAAGCTGAGCAAACGTTATGTTGTGTTCAGACCAGACCTGCGTCATTCGCGTCTCGTGTCTTTACAGTGACTTTATATGTAATTCATTTGCGCAAATTATTTATTAATTTAGTGTCTGGTGTGTACAGGACATTAGTGTCAGCTCGGCTCGCAGCCCGTCCTTTGTCCACCAAAGAAATACAGATTTTTAATGTGAGTTTTTTTTTATTGTTGTTGTTTTAGAGAGGAGGAGATCTCGATGAACACTGATGAAATCCTAACCGGGAGAAACTGACTCAAAGCAGTACTTCACAACGTCACCAGACGACTGCGTCTTTTGTTATTGTTTTGATTGAGAGACTCCTCAGAAAATGACACATTGTACATTTAAGTCCGGCAGAAGTCCTGACTTTGGGTCACGTTGTCTCTTTCCGATCATTTTCTAGAAGTTCAGGAACACACTCACCTATTTGCGTCTCTTGTTGCCTTTGATTTTCTGGATCTCCTTGGAGCTGAGGATCAGCATGCCGTTCTTGAAGCGGCCCACCTGACCTGTGGGGCCAGAGGACACCTTCTTCTTCTTCTTCTTGTCCCTGGAGGAGACGACAGCACAGGAAAACAGGTTTAAACCACTAAAATAAATACCTACAGATTTTATTACGCTAAATCAAAAAAACACTGTGTTTTCTATCCATATATTATCATTAAATATCGTTAATGAAGGATGCAGTCTGTGCTGTGTCTTCCATATTAAATGGTAGTTTTAATACACCACACTGCCGCCCTGTGAGCTCTACGTATCAAATCAAATGTTTACAGATATATTCAGAAATGTCTGTGTGGCTCACCTTTGATTACTCTGCTTCTTCTTTTTCTTCAGGTCCTACAGAGAAATGAAACGGGGTATAAGAAGAAGAATAGGTACTGTTACCATATTTTAATACATTTTAAAAATGTGTTCATGATTTAATATAAAAATATATCGCATAAGAACAGACATCTACTTATAATATAAGTAAAGATGGAGCAGTTTGTAAACACAAGATTGATGCCCAATAAAAACTACTACACTGCTACTTCACTACATATTTTAGGATTTTTTTCATTATTTTATCATTCTAATTATTAACCTTTTATCATATTATGTTTATTTTCTTATTATCTGACCTTGTTCTTTGATTGTATTGTTACTGATGGCATGTTTTCTTTATTGCCGTTTATTTATTGACTCTGTATTGTGTAATCTTTATCTCATCTCTTTGAAAAGTGGTATACACTCAAGTTTTTTTCGTCCTCTCTCCTCTCAAAATTGATCAGAGCCTGTCGGATTATGAGAGGGAAACATTTAGTGTGAGATCCTCATCTAGTGGTCAAAATAATCTGATAATATCAAAGGAAAACTGCACAGAAAATCTGGCTGATCGACGTGACGCTGACGGGGTGGGACTGACTGAAGGTGCAGGTCTTACCGGCTGAACCTCCTCCTTTGCTTTCTGCTTCTTCTCTTTGATCTGCTGCTGCAGCATCTTGTAGTTGACGTAGTCTTTCTTAGGAGGCTGATTAAGGGACAATAATTGAGATGTGAATTGATCATTTAGCGATTAAAAAAAAAAGGCTGTGGTGCTAAGAAACAAGTTTTCCTTACTCTGGCTCCCAGCATGACGGCTCTGTCCTGCTCAAACACACGCTGCTGCTCCTTCTTATAACCTGTGATTCCAAACCGATGGACCTCAAGACGAGCCTGACGCCAACAAACACAAACAAGAGTTAAAGTCAAAATGTAAGGTCGTTATAGTAATTATAATCACAATTTCCACAAAGAGAGGCAGCGACAAAATAAAGCCACGAGAAGAATCAATTCACACACTGCAGGACTGAAATGTAAGTTTAAAAAAAAAAAAGTGATAAAACCTTTTCCAAACTGAGTTCTTCTAGCTGGTCGCTCTCCTTCTTCTTCTCCGTAATCTTCTGAAGGGCCTGGACGTGACGACAGCACAGAGCCACAGAGGGAGCGTGAGGCGAATGGATGGTGACAAGGAGAACACAAACAGAGGAGGTTGACTCGAGGACACAGCAGCAGCACGGACGAGGTTACGTTTCAAAATGTCAACGATGAAAAAGGTTCTGCGTTTGCACAAACAGATGACTTGTTATAAAATGAACTGTGTTACAGTTGCTTGGTTAAAAAAAAAAAACGGTGTTCTGTCAGAGCGAGTGACAATTCCTCGAGTGGAGTGACTTGAAGCAGAATCAGATTTATTGCCATGGTGCATAACAAATAAACAGAAAAATAAATGGTAAGTGAAAGAACACAGAAAAAACAACACAAAAAAGGTATTTATACACACTTACATAAACACAAATAATCAAATAAGTTGATTAATAAAAAGCTGAGAGATAATTTGCCTTGACGCTTCATTTAGCCCTATTAGCTATTCTTATGAACAAAAAGTAATTTCATGAAAACAAATTCTGCATGCGCAATATTTCTGATTATTCGATTAATCGCTGAAATAATCGGTAGAATACTCGATTATAGGGCTGCACGATATGAGGAAAATATGCGATAACAGTGTTGAATATTGCGATAACGATATCACTTGTGATAAATAAACACTTTATCAGTTCTGCCTTTTTGCTGCTTTCAGCTAAAACACAACAAATTGCTTGTTGAATTACAAAAAACTGAAAGGAAATTATTTCTGACATTTTATTGAAGAAATTTAACTGAACACAAAAGGCACCATCCAATTAAAGTGACTTGTTTTTATTAATTCAAGTCGTAATGGTGATTGTCAGTGAATCCAGCGTGCTGTATCATTAATTAATCGTATTATAGCTGGTAGTCCGGTGTACACCGTTTACATAACATTGCACTAATCTTGCTGACTTTGCTGTTATTAATCACGAGATCCCGCGAAAATCCAAAAATTAAAGTGTCATCGCCACAGTTTCATCCTGTAAATTAATATCTTTTGTGCAATAACAAAACTTCCTTTTGTGCCATATATCAATTCTGCAAATGTATCACCAGATCTGATGAGCAACACAATGTCAATCTTTTTCTCAGTACAGATGGATACAAGATTTTTTTAGATCATTTCAATTAAATTATATTTTTCAGTAGAAGTGAATGAAAACAGGTGATCTCTGCATTTTGATCATCTACGAATCATTTTAGTCATTTTTCAAGCAAAAACATTTGTTGGTACCAGCTTCTCAAATGTGAGGATTTGATGCTTTTTTTGTTATATAGGATAGTAAACTGAACATCTTTGGGTTTTGGACATTTGGTTAATTCCTTAGAAATCCTATCCAGAAAATGACTATTTTTAATGGGTCCTGAGTTTTCTATTATGGATGCACCTTTTTCCAATTTGCTTCTCGTACATCTTTACTAACGTTAGATAATGCACAGTTAATGCACCTTAGAGCAAAAAAATGTATAAGAAGTATACAGAGTGAGCTAAAGTTAGTCGCATAGACTTACAGGCGTTTTGTCAGGAGCTGGCATCTGCTTGGTTTTCGGTTTCTTTCTGGGGTCCTGAAATGTCACGACCTCCACCTGACTCACCTGCCGGATGTTTGGACCTGAGCGAGACATGATACATTAAAATCAGTGAGGAAAATGAGGAGTGGTGGAAGATGAGGATGGTAGAGGAGTTTGAAAACATATTTTATTGACAGCTGTGTATATTGGATGCTAAATCATTCATTATTGATCAGTTGAAGTGCTAAAAGTAGCATTTTAAAACATCAATATGAGAAATTATGTGAGGACCTTTGATTCCTGGAAACAAAATGAGTGAATGGAGGACATATCTGTCACATGTGAGTGTTGTTGTTGTTGCTGCTCACCTGTTTGCTGATTCTTTGGTTGTTGTTGTTTCTGGTATTCATCTGCTCGATGGTCTTCAGTGTCACTGCAGATATCCTTGACTAAAGAGAACTCCTCTTCTTCCTCACATCTTTTTCGTTTTTTCTTCTTCTGAGACTTGAGCTTCTTTTTTGATGCCGGTCCATCATCTGCACCATCAGTCAACAACATGAGCACAAATTTAAAAATCTAATTCCGGTCCCTGCAACTCTCTAATAAACGTGATTAACCTCTCTGTGCTCTTAACATATTTTCCTCAACACACGAGGACATAGCTGAATATGATCTTCAATCCAGACAACTGTTTTGTGAGACTCTCCAAGCATGGGTAACTACCAGATGTCAGATATCACCATTTGTCTCTGTAATTACACATTAATAATATAATCTAAGCAGTACAATATGACAACGCTGCATTAACTTATACATTTACAAAGCTCATAACGTTCAGTTTAGATTTACTAGATTTAGAGAGGTGTTAATTCAACTATTATGTTTGTTATTGAGGTTGTAGTTAGTGGAGGTGTTACAGACTGTATTGGAGTACATTAGATAAAGTGTCTACTGAGTGTATTACTTGCAGTAAGATAAGATTAGATATGTAGTATGATTGTTATGCAGCAGTTAGAGTACAAAGTAAAATAGAAACTATACAAGAGCGTTAAAAACAAAATTACAGAAGTGACAGTGGTGGATTAATAGCAGCAAAGTCAGCAAGATTAGTGTAACGTTATGTAAACAGTGTACACCGGACTACTAGCTATAATACGATTAAGTAATGATACTTGTCTGTTTGACAACAAGGCTAGATTCACTAACAATCACCTTTATGGCTTTAATGAATAAAAACGACTCCTTTAATTGGATGTTTGTGCTGTTAGTGATGGGGGCAGCCAGCTAGCATTAGCAATGGGGTTAGCTAACATTAACGTAAAGTTCAATAGTTTTAGCTGAGTTAAAGTACCATAATTAACACAAGGAATACATTATTATTGTTGTTAACAGTCATCTTGTGCCAGTGGACCTATGGTAAAACAAATAAGACAGAATTAACAGCCTTTTAAAGGATGCTAGTAGAGCTAGCTACCTAGCTAACAGCACTTACCAAACTCATAAAGTTTATCCAGAACATGCTCAAGAAACAGACAATCTTCGTCTTCTTGTCTGTTCATTTTAAGCTAATGGTACAAGCGGGATAAAAGCAAAAAATAATTGCTAACTTCTCGAATGACAACAAACCATGTGGGACGACCGGATTGCGATATTTTTTCACACTATGGCGATGCCTCGCCTTTCTCTGCCCTATTCGGCCTCTGATTGGCTTACATAGATGTCCCTTACCCTAGCTTTAACCAATCACACACCTCGAGCCTAAAACTATCCAGCCTGACCAATCCAACCAACAAAGGCAATGCGTGCTAGCCAATCAGAGGAAGAGTAGGGTGGGTCATTTGTAAATGAGCGACCGGCTGTTTGACCCATTCCGGAAGCCGTAGTTGCGGAAATACCACGGAAATGCCAGTTTACACCACACCTACACGCCTCCATGCTACATGCCCATGTGAAGTTCTCCAGCTGCAGTTATCAACTCAAAGTGTTTGTATATCAAAAGGCAGGGACCGTACAAACATCCCTGCACGTATAACTACGCTGGATGCAGTGTTTATGAGTTTGTAAAGCGTGAAGAAGTATGGCATCCAACGCTGTTTACTCGGTATGTATGTTTGCTTTGCTTGCTAGGGAGCTAAGCTAACTTAGCTAGCTCTCACAGTGCACGCTGTTTGACTTTTAATTCAAACAGGTGAAACCTAAATGCATACTTATGTAACAACACAGCACTGACGTGCGATTATGTCTGGTTGTTATTATAGAAACATTTATATATTTAATTTAATTAGGCAGTTTAGTGTTTTGCTTTGCGACATTTTTCACCGCTACTGTTAAGCAATCGCCGCTTTACATTTGTATATGCACGCAGCTGCAGGACATTTTGTTTTAATGTAAAAAAAGCACTCTGTTGGTCATATTGGTTTATGCTGCTGCAAGTGTGCAGGATTTCCTGTAGTAATCAGTGTCTTTGTGTGTGTGGTTCGTCACAATCTGTTGAAATAATGAACTGATTTCTTGCCTTAAAAAGATGCAATATTAATATTGCTCCTACAAGTATTACTGTCTAGTTTACTTTACAATCTTGCAGAGGTGGAACATGGCATAGCAACTTTATTTGCAGAGCACCTTTTAATTACAAGTCAATTCAATTTGCTAAAAATATTGCAACTACTGTAAAAAAATAAAATAAAATTGTACTATTGTAAAAAATATTGTGCATTAATTACAAATTGATGGTACTTGTATTTGAGTGTTTCCATTTTATTGCACTTTTTATGTCTACTCCACCTTTCAGAGGTAGCTAAATTTGATTATTTGTTTATTGTATCCATAAAAATTTAATTAAATTTCTATGGCTACAATAAACAAATAATCAAATTTAATTAAATTTCTATGGATACAATAAACAAATAATCAAATTTAATTAAATTTCTATGGCTACAATAAACAAATAATCAAATTTAATTAAATTTCTATGGCTACAATAAACAGTATTAAGAGTGTGAACAGAATCAACATGTGCAGCAGTTTCAGTAGGTAGTACAGGTGTAGGTAAAAGACAAATGCAGTGCAGGATGGTGTAAGTTCAAGAAATGCTAATGGCACGACATGTACCGAATATACAGCTGGAGGTATGATATAAATATTAGAGGTGTCACAATTCTCCAAATCCACGATTCCATTAGACTTTAAATTTTAAGTTCACGATTCAATTCAATTTTCGATTAAATTTTTTTCCCCAGCACTGATGTCTATGCCATTGTTAGACTATCAATATTAAAGATCAGTCATTCATTGGTTTTATGCCGTGACAACTGTCGTTTCCATTTATTTATTTGAAAGCACGAATGCACGATTAAGCGTTTAAAGATCGTGATCTGGATTCAGGCAGATGTACACAATCTCATTTCTGAAGGACAACAATTCGGCTATATTTGCTTTGGTGAGTTGCATATTTAGAATGAGTGCTCATAATAACAATACTAATAATAATAATTGACCAAAATGTGTGTGTAACTGCATAATTTTAATTGTAACTGCATGAAGACAATATGGATTTCAATAAACATTTTTTCTTTAAAAATTAGTGTCCCTAAGAATTGCGGGAGAAAATTGGAAAAACGTGGAAAAGATTGTGATTCTCATTTTGATCAGAATCGTGCAGCTCTACTATATATAGTGCAGAACGTATCTCATCAAATTATGGTTTTCGTCACTTACTGGTGATGTGAATTTATCAACAAAAAAGTACACTAAAATATTTTCTGGTTAGAATAATAATCAACTGAGATAAATGTCTGATGTTAATGTTGTTGTTTTAACAGCATAGAGACCCGATGCTGAAGAAGAGAGATGACTTTGAGGACATTTTGGAGGAGAGGAGGACGTCCAGCGACCTGCGGTACGCCCTCAGATGTTACACTCCGGTTCTGTACAAAGGAGTGACGCCGTGTAACTCCAGCACGTTGAAGAGCATGGTGCTGCAGTCTGATCAGCTCCTCTACGTCATCAATCAGGTGAGTTGCAGGTCGTCATTCTGGTTATACCTGATGGATGCGGTCGCAAGGCCGCAGGACACATAACAGAAGTACTATTTTGTGCATTTTTCGAGTCATTTGTGTCATTCAGAGACTTGACTGCTGCTTCCGGCTGTCAGGATTTCTGCATCGACTCCACAGCTGCAGTGAAAATGCTGTTTTCAGTCTCTCAAATATGGACATATCCTGCTTTTCTCTTTTTTTAATATCATATTTAAGTGAATGTCTTTGGGTTTTGGACAAAACAAGACATTTAAAGACATTCAAATTGAGGTGGACATTTGTCACTATTTTCTGACATTTTACAGACCAAATGATTAATCGATTAATCTAGAAAACAATCTGCAGATTAATCGATAATGAAAACAATCGTTAGTTTCAGCCCTACAGTAGACAAGAATTAGTAAAAGCAGCTTTGTGCAAACTGCAGTTTAAACTTTGTTATTCTCTTTATGTAGATGACACGATTGATTAATTCATTTGTTTATTTCAGCTTACAGGGAAATAATGTCATACTATTGTATTAGTGGTAGGTTTAATTATTAAACCATTTTTCAAGTCAGTACAAACAAGTATAGTGGTGTTTAACTAATTCACAGAAAATAGTTTCCTAATTTATAGCACAAAATTGCATTACAAAGTACAATTCTTAAGAAGAAAAGAAAGCTAGATGGAAACTTTTTGTAAAATCTTTTGACATCTCCAACATTATAAGCCATGTAAGGACAAAAGCACCGTCATCTTCTACGTACAGAGAAGTTATTTGAGTCTGGAAAAGTCTGTAGTTTTGAAATGGAAAATGTGTAGGAACCCTGTATATAGCTTAAGTTATATACATTAAGTGGTTTTATTGTTTCTACTAGACGGAGTAACCTTCTATTCTGAATTATTAAGGTTTCCAAAGAGACGGGCAGGGCGACGGATGACCTCCAGGAGGAGGCGTCGGCCATCTTGGAGGAGATGGGTCACAGTCTGCAGCTCAGCACCGTCCGGTTCTTTGCCTTCACACTCAGCAAAGTGTTTAAAACGCTGTTCAGGAGCATCTGCGTCAACGAAGAGGGCATCCAGAGGGTGAGAAAACACACGAGACACGAAGAACTGAGCGAGAGAAAAGTGAAAAACACCATGGAGATGAGTGACACACACCGGGGACGGGACAATAATGGATTTTATTGTGGATCGCGATAAAAAACACTCACATTAAGTTGATCGTGGTGAATTTCTGTTATCGGGATAATTATGAATATCTTCACGAATTGACGGCAGTTTACTACAGCGTCCTATCTTTGGTTCAATAAAAATATTTGTTTCTTAAAAAAGTTGTAATTTAAAAAAAAAAAAAAAAAGTTGTAATATTTCAAGAAAAAAACCACAATTTTATGAGAAAAAATCTTTCAAGAAAAAAGTCGTAGTTTTGAGAAAAAAGTTGTAATGTTTTGAGAAAAAAGTCACAATTTTATCAGAAAAAAGTCATAATATTTTGAGAAAAAAGTTGTAATATTTCAAGAAAAAAACTCACAATTGAATGAGAAACAGTCCTAATGTTGACAAAAAAGCTGTCATGTTTCAAGAAAAAACTTTTTGGAGAATAAAAGTTGTGGTTTCAAGAAAAAAGTCCTAACAAAGCAAAATGTAAGGTAAAGTGTTTCCAGGTTGTTTTAAGAGTTTTAAGCATATTTAATTGATTATCGGGATTTCGTGAATTGCAATTATTTTGGCCAGGATTATCGTGACATGAAATTTTCACATTGTCCCATGTCGCAAGCGTGCACACACGCACGCACGCACATACACACACACACACAGTTAATCTGTTGTTTGCTGTGTCAGCTCCAGCAGGCCATCCAGGAGCACCCGGTCGTCCTGTTACCCAGTCACCGTAGTTACATGGACTTCCTGCTGATGTCATACATCCTGTACACATACGACCTCGCTCTGCCTGTCATCGCCGCCGGCATGGGTGAGCACACAAGTGCATACAGATTAGGATGTATACATGCTTCCCACTGGTCCTTGAAATCCTTGAAAGTTTGTGAATTCGAGGGGGGGGGGGGGAGCAAAGCCTTTTTTTGCTACTTTATACTCCACTTATACTTGTACTTTTCACTTCACTACATTCATTTGACACTTGTAGTTATAGTTACTTTTTACATCTTAAAAACACATACTGATATGATATGATGCAATACTGTAACCCTGTATATACAAGCATGTAATGTTCTGTATTTATTCTTTATTTCTTTTTTTTTTAGGCTGGTCTTGCCCCAGTATCAGCCATAACCACAAGATATAAGTTAACTTAAAGTTGTAAACACAGGCACCTCCATCAGCTGCTCCCGACCCGGGAACATGTATATTGAAATAACTACATAGAAATAGAGCAATGTAGAATCTTCGCACTGATGGGCTCATTTGCTTATGTAGGTCATATAGAAACATAGGTAGTAAAATGAGACTGTTTCATAACCAGTCAAAAAGTCCTCGTAGGGCCTTTAAAGGTATTTCTGATTTTTTTTTGTTCAATCAAATTCGAGGCAGAATATCAGAAACGCTCCTCAGTGTAATGCAGTCCACAGCACCACAGTAAAGCTACAGTGTGTTTGTCCTGCAGACTTCATGGGGATGAAGTTCGTTGGGGAGATGCTGCGGATGTCTGGAGCGTTCTTCATCCGGAGGTCTTTTGGTGGAGACAAGCTTTACTGGGCTCTCTTCTCAGAATACGTCAGGACCATCCTCAAGGTCAGGAGAACTTTCTTGTCCTATGGTGGGGGAGTAGGGACATTTTTGTGGACATTTTTGAGTTTTTGAAAGCCCTGTTTTTTTTTTTTAACCCTCTGAACCCCGAGCAGTTTCAGGGTTTTGCTCCTGTCATGTTTTACTCACTGTGGGCTCGTTTTCTCTGCAATATAAATATGTATAAATAATAGAATATAAATACACTGCAATATATACCTGCACCTCTGTGGAAACAGCACAATCAAGGCTAGAAGTAGGGAGAACTCAAAAATGTCTTTTGTGCAGTAGAACACAGTTATAATGCCATAAATCATAAGAAAACAAATGCAAGTTTAATTTCTTTGATCATTTATTTTACAAAAAAATTGAATAAAATGGAATCTATAGGCCTATATACAACATTTCAGGTGATAATTTCTGTTTTTATAGTTTCTGGTGTAATTTTTGTGATTGATTAAAACATTTTTTTTAAAAAGACACAGTGCATACAATATATGTGTTGTGTGTATTTCTGTATCTTGTAGATGCATAACATTGGAAACAAATATTTTTCCATCTTTATTTTTCAGAATGGATTTGCACCAGTTGAATTTTTCCTCGAGGGGACCAGAAGTCGGACGTCCAAGTCTTTGACTCCAAAGTTGGGTAAGTAACAAGAAAAAGCAGCGAAACTCTCCGAGCTTTACATGGAAAAACAAAAACTCTTAATCCACATGTCACCTGTCAAACAGACTTTACCGTCCTGTGTTCAAGTTGTATTTGTTTTTTGTGATGTATTTGAAAAATAAAAAAGTCCTTGATCAAAAAAATGTATACAACACAGTCCTGCAAATATTTCAAATGTTCTGTGGTGCAACTGATGTGACCCATTTTATCCAATAAAGTGTTTTCCTTTGTGTCGTCTTCTTGCAGGTCTGCTGAATATCGTCATGGATCCGTTCCTGAAAGGCGAGGTGTTCGATGTGAACGTGGTCCCAGTCAGCATCAGCTATGAGAGGATCTTAGAGGAGACGCTGTACGCCAGAGAGCTGCTGGGTATCCCCAAACCAAAGGAGTCCACTTCAGTGAGCCATTTAAACATCTGAGTCGTTTATAAACGATAAATGGAAAATAGAGATGGGACAGTAATCAATCATGATAAAAAACACTCATAATAAGTTGATCGTGGTGAATTTCCATTATCGGGATAATCGTGAATATCCTCATGAATTGACTACAGTTTCCTATCTGTGGTGCTATAAAAATATAATATATATATATTTTTTAAACGTAATGTTTTGAGAAAAAAGTCACAATTTTATGAGAAAATAGTCATAATGTTTTGAGAGTAAAAAGTTGCAATGTTTCCAGAAAAAAGTCGTAATGTTTTGAGGAAAAAATCGCGGGAAAAAAAGCGAAATGTTTTGAGAAAAAAACTCAAAATTTTATGAGAAAATATTTATAATGTTTTGAGAGTAAAAAGTTGCAATGTTTCCAGAAAAAAATCGTAATGTTTTGAGGCAAAAATCGCAATGTTTCGAGAAAAAAGTCGTAATGTTGAAGCATATTTCGTTGATTATCGGGATAATATCGTAAATCGCAATTATTTTCACCAGGATAATCTTGACATTAAATTTTCCATATCGTCTCATGCTTAATAGAAACACTATTATTTATCGTCATGTAAAACCTGTATGCCATATTTTGCAGCCTGAAAACAAGCCTGTACCTGCAGGATGTTCTGTGATGCCACTAACATCTCTTCTCTTGTCTTTTCTTTGTAGGGTCTGTTTAAAGCCAGAAAGGTCCTCAGTGAAGACTACGGCAGTATCCACGTGTACTTTGGTCAGCCCGTGTCTGTCAGAAGTTTAGCGCAGGACAGAGTTAACCGCTGCCAGTTCAACCTGGTACCAAGGTACGAAATATCAATATCAATACTAAATTATGTGTGTAGTCTCTCAGAACAATAAGGCTGCATCCACATTACTACGTTTTCGTTTTAAAACGCATATATTTTGCTATGTTTAAGCCTCGCGTACACACTACTCCGGCATTTCTGAGCCTCTAAAACTGAGACGTTTGGAAACGCTGCTCCACCTGTTTTAGTTTGGAAACTCTGAGGTTGCGTATAGATGGACAGATACGGAGAACTGTAGACCAGGTGACCGTGACACCGGCGTCAGTCAGT
>JAOVVB010087444.1:2865-13448 GCA_028570985.1 Heterobranchus longifilis
GCATTTTACAAACAAATGAACTCAAATATAAATGAATTTTTGCATAAATATGAACACACACATCCCTGACATTTACACTCCCACCAAATTACTAATTTATGATGAACGTTGTCAATGTTTAAATAAATTTAGTAATTTCACAAACCAAAATTTGAACCATACAGTATAGCTCTTGGTTCAAAAACTTCTAGTTTAACTTGTGACACTTAACACTCTAAAGAACAGCCTTTTCAATCAGATTGACTCTAGGTTTTCTCTACAAGTACCACTAGTTTATGAACAGGACGTTCCAGAATTGATGGATTGGTCAGTCGTTGACCTTTTTTCCCTAACTTCCTACTTCCCATTTGAATTTTGGCCTTTCGCACCAGTCCGTCTTCATCTGCACAAACAGCAATCACTCGTCCAAGTCTCCATTCATTGCGGGGAACCTCTTCCTCCTTGAGAATCACAACATCTCCAACCTTGACATTTCGTCTTGGAGAGTGCCATCGTTGTCTGAGAGTGATGTTTGTCAGGTATTCCCTCTTCCATCTACTCCAAAATTGCTGTGTCAGATATTGTACCCTTCGCCACCTTTTCCTCACATACAGGTCTTCTGGCACAAATTTCCCAGGTGGAGGTAGAGGGACAGAGGATTTCATGGTGAGTAAATGGTTTGGTGTAAGTGGCTCTAGCCCCTTGGGATCATTGATGGTATCTGTGGTGAGTGGGCGACTGTTTATGGTTGACATGGCTTCGTAGAAGAAAGTTCTCAAGGATGCATCATCCAATCTTCCAGTGCTCTGAGAAAGGGCCCAACTTAAAACGTTTCTAATTGTTCTGATCTGCCTTTCCCAAACCCCTCCCATGTGACTGGCATCAGGTACATTCAAAATGAAGTCACATTGTTTCTGGGATAGGTAAGCAGTCAATCTCTCATGGTCTAATTCTTCCAAAGCCTTTGTCAGCTCATTTTTCGCCCCAACAAAATTTGTCCCTTGATCCGATCTTATTTCTCTTACAGCTCCACGGATAGCTATAAAGCATCGCAAGGCATTTATGAAGGCATCAGTTGTTAGATCTTCCAGCATCTCTATGTGGATTGCTCTTGAGGAGAAACAGGTGAATATAAGCCCATATCTCTTATGCTCCTTCCGCCCTTGCTTACAGAGAAATGGCCCAAAGCAATCCATCCCGCAGTATGAGAACGGTGGAGAGGGGTCAACACGGTTAGCAGGAAGATCTGCCATCTTCTGTGTCTCTAATGGCCTACGAGCTCTCCTGCATGTCACACATTGCTTAAGGTGGTTTGCCACAACTTTACTGCCTCCGACAACCCAGTAACCACTTGCTCTCAATTCATTAAGCGTCTGTCCTCTGCCTTGGTGTTGAGTCTTTTCATGGCAGTAATCAACAATGAGACAAGTAATCACACTATCTCTTGGGAGGATTGCTGGGTGCTTCAAGTCAAGAGGTAAGGAAGCTTTCTTCAAACGTCCTCCCACCCTGAGAACACCATCTTGCAGTACTGGGTCAAGTTGGAACAACGGATTACCATGTGGTAATTTGCCATGTCTCAGTATTTGTATCTCATCCTTGAAGGCATCTCTTTGTGCCAATTGTACAAGCTTGATGCCAGCATTTCTCATGTCTTCAACATTAATGGGTTTAGCTGACTTGTCTCTTGCAACTTGCTGAATACGAGCTGCAACTTTCAATGCAGTGTGCCATTTTGAAAATCGACGAAACCTCTCCAGAAAGTTTTCATTGTTTGCTACCTCTGTTTGTAGCACTTGCGTTGCCCTGATTTCAGGGTCGCCAATCAGAAGCTCTGGAGCTGTTTCTGTTGTTACAATTTCTCTTTCCCAGAGAAACTTGGGTCCAGTAAGCCAATTCGAGTTGATCAACTCTGACACTTTGAGACCCCTGGAAGCATGATCCGCAGGGTTTTGCTGTGTCTCTACATAATGCCACTGTGCAGGGTCAGTCGTCTCTCTGATTCTTTGTACTCTATTCGCTACAAAAACGTGAAACCTACGGGCTTCATTGTTAATGTAGCCCAAGACTACCTTTGAATCAGTCCAAAAGTATTCTGCGTCAATTTTAAGCTCCAGCTCCTCTTTTAACATGCTACTCACCGCTGAAGAGATCACGGCAGCGGTTAACTCAAGTCTAGGTATTGTCACAATTTTGGTGGGTGCAACCCTTGCCCTTCCGAAGACAAAGGAGCAGTGGACTTTGTCTTCACTCAACACTCGTATATATGAGCATTGACCATAGCCATGGCTACTCGCATCTGAAAAGTGATGGAGTTCGATCCTCTGGACATTCCCTAGTGAGTCAGGAGCAAAGCATCTTGCAATCTGGAGATTTTGCAGGTTCTTCAAATCATTTATCCAGCTGGTCCATTGTGGCATCAACTCTTTGGGGAGTGGATCATCCCATTCAAACCCCCTTTGGCACATCTCCTGTAGAACTTTCTTTCCTAATAGGATGAAGGGAGCCAGGAAGCCTAACGGATCAAACACAGATGCAACTGTTGAGAGGATTCCTCTGCGCGTTGCTGGTTTCTCATCCAAGGCTACTTTAAATGAAAAGGTGTCACTATTTACATTCCATCTAACTCCCAACACTGTCTGGACTGGGAATTCATCAGAACCGATCTCCACATCCTGGATTTCACTGGCTCGCTCACTGACAGGGATAGACTCCATGACTTTCCTGTCATTTGAGATGAACTTGTGCAGACGTAATTTCCCTTTTGCACACACATTTCGGGCTTCTTGTACTAATCTTATAGCTTCATCCACCTTTTCCACACTGATGAGCCCATCATCAACGTAGAAATTACTTTTGATGAAACTGGCTGCTGCAGGGTATTCTCTTTCGTTCTGACATGCAAGATACTTCATTCCATAATTTGCGCAGCCAGGAGAGGATGCTGCGCCAAAAAGATGGACTTTCATGCGATACTCCTTTGGCTCGGAGTTTGTATCGCCATTTTCCCACCACAGGAACCGTAAGTAGTCTCTATCTTCCTGGCTCACATGAAACCTGTGGAACATTCTTTCTACATCACAGATAACTGTGATTGGATATTTGCGAAACCTGCAGAGCACCCCTGTTAACCCATTAATGAGATCAGGTCCAGTCAACAAGTGATCATTTAATGCAGTGCCGCCATATTTGGCAGAGCAATCAAACACAACTCTAATCTTCTCTGGCTTTCTAGCGTGATATACTCCCTGATGAGGTATATACCAAGCGTTTCCTTCCTTAGGTTGGTGTTCGGCTCTCTCTGCATCACCATCCTTGAAGACGTCTGCCATGAATTTGACATAATCATCCTTAAATTTTTGGTCTTTCTCAAATTTTCCTTTCAAGCGCTTCAAACGCACCAGAGCCAGCTGCTTATTTTCAGGTAACTGTGGCCGTGTCTTAAAGGGGAGGGGCATCTCAAGGTGTCCCTCCGAGTTCTTGTGAGTTTTGTCATTCAAAAGTTGTGTGAATTGTATGTCATCTTGTGAAATGCTTCTATCCCTTGGACTTGTTTCTCTAAAGTCTGACTCAAGAGCTCTGATGATGGAAGCTGGTGTCAGTATTGGGACTTCCTTGACACATACACGATGACACAGGCCTGTGACTTCAGTTGACTTTGCAATGTGGTGCGAAGAGCCAACTATGCTCCAACCCAAATCTGTCCTGATGGCATACGGTTCGTCATTGCCTCCTGTGATGACTTGACGTGGTGCCAAGGCTCTTGAGCAATCGTAACCTATCAGGAGTCCTACTTTACAATCCAGCAGCATTGGGATTTCCTGAGCAATTTCTTTCAGATGATTCCACCTTCTAGCGGTTTCTGAGGTAGGGATATGAGAACGTTCAAGTGGAATGAAGTCTCTGGTATAGACAGGTGGCAAACTTATTAAGCCATGGGAGGTAAACCCTCTAACTCTGAGCCCACTTACTCTTTTACTTTGAACTATAGAATCCCTTCCCATCATTGTGGTAAGTTTTAACTTGACTGGCTCTGAAATTGCACCCATCCTTTCACATAATTCTTGATCCACGAAGGTGTTGCTGCTCTGTGTATCCAGAAGGGCATAAACTAAGGTCTCCCTTTCAGGAGTGGAAGTTGAAGAAATCCATACAGGCACTATCATCGATGTACTCCCACCATCACCACTCTCAACGCTACAAGAAAGAGAAGACGTGTTCTGTTCTACTTGCATAGCATGCTGAAATGTGACAGCTGCAGGAGATGGGCGGTCTTCGTGAAGTATTGTAGGATGACGTTTCTTGCATATACTACAAGTTGCTTTGCTCCTGCAATCCTTTGAGTTGTGTCCTCTCCTAAGACAGCCAAAGCACAGGTTATTGTCTAATATGAACTTTCTTTTGTCTTCCACAGACTTGCTGTCAAACGTTTGACATTTGTGAATGGAGTGACTTTCCCCACAGCACCTGCAAGTGACTGGGTTTGAAACTGAAGGGACAGTGTTGATTTTATTGGCACTGTTTGATTCCACTGAGTTTCTTACTCCTACATTGTATGTCTTTGTCACTATTTTTGATTTGTCTGATGCCTTCACATTAGTGAAGAATGCATTAGCCTTTGAGCGCTTAAGTTCTCTAGATGACTTGTCTTCAGTGAGCTTAAGGGCATTAAAAGATGTTACAGGATTACATGCTATTTCCGCTTCTTGTGCCACGAAATCAGTAAACTCCTTGAAAGTAGGGTATTCCTCTAATTGTCGCAGCTGTACTGTAACATGCCGATTCCAACGAGATGTCAGCCAATCGGGGAGTTTTTGTAGCATTTTCTGATTTTCTTCACAGTCGTTTAACACCTGAAGGCCTTTGATATGTGGTATGGCATTGCTGCAGGCTGTTAGAAAATCACTGAATTGTCTCAGTTTGACAGACTCTCTCGAACCAATCTTTGGCCAGTTGTTTAGTTTTTCTCTAAACGCACGCTGGATTACGAATGAATGGCCATATCGGGAATTCAGTGCTTCCCACGCTTGATCATACGCTTCATCATCCTTTCTGTAGAAGCTTCCTTCCAAAACAGATTGTGCCTCACCACTGACATATTTCTGTAGGTAGAACAACTTATCAGCTGGATTTGTGCATCGCCGCTCTATTAATGCCTTGAAACTTGTTCTCCACTCTAAGAACTTGAGTGGGTCCCCTGAGAAAACTGAGGGCTCTGGTGCGGGCAGTCTACTGAGAACCATTGTGTCATGTAAGGCTTGTACTATTGGTGCTTCACTGCTAGCATGGTTTGTCTGTCTCTCATTGTCTGTCTTACATGCTTGTTCTTTTTTTATTTCCTTAGAAGCTGCTAAAGGACAATTTGGTACCTCGCGGCTTGCTGCTACACTATCCTTACTGGACTCAGCTGAATCAACTTCAGAGTACACTTTGAGTTTTGCAGCTATTACTTGAAGATCTCTCTGATTCTCCAGTCTTTTAAGTTCTAGCCTTTGATTTGCGATAGCCTCCTCCATCTCTATTTCTGCCTGCTTTGCAGCCAACTGGGCGGCACACTCTGCTCTTTTTGCAGTGATGCTTTGCTGGTCTACTGAGCTGTTTGAACGGTGACTACGAATAGACCTAGGGCCCGTGGATGAGTACACTGACTGAGCATATTCTTTGTCAAGCACCATACGAATTCTTGCATCTTCTGCATCAGCATCAAATTCGTCTAGGCCCACTTCACTCATTCGCACCTTCATTAAACCCATTATATCTGACGTTACTGCTGTACAAGAATCCATTTTTCTTCGTATCTCAGTAGAAGGAACTGAGTGAGATCTTATAAGCTCATACACATCTTTAACTTGAGTTTCCATTCCTTCTACACTATCCATCAGGTCACTTAAGTCTTGGTCAGAGCACTCACACTTAATTTTGGCGCGTGCAGCTTTAATTTGTTCTTTCCAGCTCACATACAACTTGATAAATTTGTTCTCCTTTTGAGAAACTTCTTGCTGTTTAAGCTCCTGCATTTTTGGAGTCAACTTTCTCTCTCGTGAAGACTTCCTGGGTTCATCTCTTCCTGAAGTAGCAGCAGTAGATTCGATCATTACTGTTTTAAGTGACTGTATCTTAGAGTGCATATCACCTATGAGGGACTCTAATCTTTTCCTTTCTATGTCATTAGTTTGAGATTCTAATAATTCAGTTAGTCTAATCAACTCTGCTTGAATATTCGCAGTTTGCTCTTTTGATTCACCACACTGTGATTTTTCCCCATGGAATGACATTGTAAACGCTTACCAAAGCACTTTAAAGTAATTACTCATAGATCAAAAGTACTCTTAGCACATTTCACAATAATATTACTGCTAAAGCATAAACATTAGAAAGGTTGTAATAGTAAACCAATTAAAGCAGTAAACAGTCTTCTCTTTTTTTTTTTTTAAGAAAAGGTGTAGATGTGAAGATGGTACAGTCCAACCTGCAGTTGATTGCGGAGTTGATCTCTTCCAAACTCTAAGATGGAATAAACACTGTTCTCTGAAGCTTTTGGAAAAGGATACCTGAAAGGCTGTAATCTCCGCGGAAGAATGTCGCCCTCTACTGGTTGCGATGCAGTACTTTTGACCTTAGCTGTAAAATGGCCTCTTCTCCGACGTGATGCGTCTGCTCGTGTCTCCGTCTTTCTCCGACGTCTTTTTCAACGTGATGCACCCGCGATCTTGCCGTGCCTTCTCCGACGCGATGCCGTTCAATACCTCAAGCCGTGGACTGTGATGGCGTTACGTTTTCACTGTAGCTGCACTGGTCTAATAAAATGATAGCCACGCTTCATACTGATGTCATTTTGCTGTTTATTTAACTCTGACTCTCTCTCCCTCTCTTCAGCGGACACCGTGAAAACTACAAAAAGCAAACATAAGCATATTTAAACATGCATCTCTTTTCACAGTCTCTCAATTTGAATGTCCACTGACATACAAGTACACGTGTGTCCAAAAAACTTGATTCAATGTACACAATTTTCAAACACTGTTACATAAATAGATATGAACACAAAATTAAACACACAATGTAACAGAGTTAAACATAAATTACCGTGTGCGCCCTTAGACCATGCAGATAAAACGTCTCTCTTTTCAGGCTGTAGAGCATGTGCGTTTCTGCCTTCATATATGTACTACCCATAATGCCATGGTTTCCATGCACAACATGTGACCTGTTACTTCAAGTATGGATTTTCTTAAAGAAACATCAACCCTTTTTATGACAATGAATATCATATTAATGAATCAAGCATTTTACAAACAAATGAACTCAAATATAAATGAATTTTTGCATAAATATGAACACACACATCCCTGACATTTACAGGATTAATATATATTACAACGTAGTACATTAATGTAATCAGATGTACATTTGTTAATACATTTGGAGTACTTTAATGCATTACTATTATTAAATTCAGTATTTTCATTACAGTTAATAATCAAGGAACTTGCTTTACATACAGTAGCTTCTGCAATTATCTGCATAACAGTCTCTGCTGACTAATAGGTGAATTGATGGGCTGTAGAATGCACCACTTTTGCACTGACAATGACTTTCTTGCTTTAGATAAGAAAACAGCTTCTTTCAAATTTGACAGGGTAGACTAAATATTTAAAGTCTGATAGAGATCCTGAGATATTTCCCTAAACTAAGTCTGTATCCCTTGTATTCAGCAGTAAGACTGCTCACCTGTGGAGTAACATGCCAGTAGAGTGAAGAGCTGATTCCAAGAATGAACAGTTTGTCTGACAAATGATTAGAGACTCCTCCCTATGGGGGATAACCACTGTTTGAACATGTCGAACAGCCTAGACTAATCTACTTTAAACACACGCTCTGGTGACCAAGCAAGTTGCTGTGCTTTTTTAAAGTGTCTGGCCTGTAAAATGCAGTGAATTTGCCATTTTTTAAAAAAGTTGTATGCAATCTAATCCTGTTAATTATGAGTAACATCCCCAATAATGACAGTAAAGAAAATAAGAACAACTCATTATGTTATGCAATAAAATTGCTATAAAACTATCAAGAACCTACTTCAAAACCTGTTTGGTTTAAATGTCAGAAACACGCCTGCTGTACTCTGGTGTCATTTGCTTAGCCCATGCCTGCTTGATCGCTTCATAAAGATCATAAATTGGCCAAATTGGTCACAAAAAACTGAAATTATCCTCTTAGAAGGGTGTTAGGTTTGTGTTGGGGCCACTGGATTAACACTAGCTAAAGTACAGTATATGTACTATCAAATAAGAGATTAAATGAATGCTGCGTGTGGCAATTGACGGTATGGTAAGCAAGAAAACAAAAAGGCTCCCAACTTGCATAGCATGTAGCAACAAGCAGCAGCATTGCTTTTAGTTTGGAGCACAATGGTGGTCATGATTCTCAAAGAACTGAGGTTTTACACTGTAGTCTCCCACTCCAGACCACAACTGCCTCAAACAAAAACATTTATTTACTACATATACTATAAAATTACGGTATGTCACAAGGAAATTAATGCAAATACCCACCATACTGTGGCAGGAAACAGCTTTGGAAGGGAAATAGCCAGCAGTCAAAGGATCTGCTGTGCCACTGGAAGTCAGATCAACAGTAAATGAAGCATGCACTTGGCATGAGCCATGACCTGAAACAGAAACTATCTGCATTTTACAGAATCCCAGTAATGCAATTGCCTGTTTTTGCCAGATAACAAGGAAATGAGTGAGCATTCATCTGGTTCAAATGGGAAAAATCTTGGAGAGTCATTTCACAAGGATGAGTGGGATAAACACTGCCTTCTTGTCTTAGCTCACTTCACAAATGCAGTTGGACAGAATATCGCCCTTTTACCTGCTTTAATTCCATTTAAGAAGGATGATGTCACACATCCTGGGGACTACAAAAGCAGATGCATTAAACGCTGCCTTTTGATCACCGTATTGCAGATCAGCTTGCATGATCCAGCCACCGAGAAGGAAAAGGCTGCTGCATTTGACGCTATGGCCCCTGTTCCTAAATGGGAAAGCCACTCAGGCTTCAGATATCACAAAGACTCCAACCTAAGGTCATGTAAATGTACGGCCAGATGAGGCCGGCTGACACCACTCAGATTCAGACTGGGGAGGCCATTCCTCCGCCCCAATTACGCCCCTCCAAGTAGCTCCATCATTGCTCTTATGCGATGCATAAGCACAGACAACAGTCAGAGAGTTCTCCCCCATGACTCTCATGTGTAGAAAGGGGATGCTCTCGTCCATTGGGGTAAACTCCAACATAGTGGAATTGAGCAAAGGACTCATGAGTATCCCCACACCCTCCTGGCACAAACCCCTATCCAAGAGTAGAGATCCAGAGCCAAGGCTGTAGGTAAGCCCCACCAAATCTTACTGATAATGCTCCAACTCCTGCACAAGGTCCGGCTAAAACCCCCACAGAGAAGTAATGTTCCAGCTTCTGCTGCCCAGGTTTAGTATGTTGAGGCCCTCGGCCTTCACTGCCCCCAAATAGCAACAAATTTGACTTAATAATGAAGTCATAAAATAATTGTTCAAAAAGTACTCTGTGTGTGTGTGTTTGTGTGTGTGTGTGTGTGTGTGTGTGTGCAGTACTGTGCAAAGGTTTTAGGCAGGTGTGAAAACATGATGTTAAGTAAAAGTGCTTCCAGTATATTGTTTATTTTGATCAGTATACAAAATGCAAAGTGAGCACACAGAAGATCAAAAATCGCAAACAACAAAAAGCCACTAATGAGCCTTTTTCTCTAAACCTAATATTCAACACTCAATAAACCAATACTCAAAACACATTTATTACATATGCTTACATCAAACTTACTCTAGCAGTCACTCAATACATGCTCAAGTTAAGTTTTAAGATTTTTGAGGCATTTGAGTTGGTACTGTAAAACATTACTGGTTCTTTCTAATCCTACAGGTAGTATACAAAATATTCCAATATCAGCAAACTGTATGGTAGCAGTGGATATTTGCTAAGTTTATATTACTAAAAAGAAAATCTAAGTAAACATACAATCTGAAACAGCAGCAGATCATATACTGTATTTCAGTATTGTAAAAGGCATGGCTTGAAAATAGAGCAGTAAAAATAAAAAAGCAAAAGATCTCCAAGTTGAAACACAAGTATTAAAAAGATATTAGTATATACATGTAAAACATATATATGGCATTATAAATGTATGTGAAATGTAAAAGGTCTGTATAATATATAATGAAATATATATCTTAGCCTGAATTTTCTAGGTGAAATTTTTGAGAATGAAATATTAGTTCTTCCTTAAATTTGGAATCTAATTCACTAAAAGACCTGTATCGTAAAACAATAATAAACTAACAGAAGTGCAGAAGATGAGTTAAATGGTTAAATGGTTAGATGATTAGCAACTCAGAAATGCTACAGGATTTTAAAGACGGTGTTAAAATCCTCATCAAACATCTCTTTCATTTCGGCTCCTTTCTTGCCATACATATTATCCTGCAGACACAAACACACACACACACACACACACACACACACACACACACACACACACACACACACACACACACAATAAATAGAGACCC
>JAOVVB010087472.1:0-13447 GCA_028570985.1 Heterobranchus longifilis
ATTCTGGACTAACTGAAGCTTGTTTATGCACCTAGTTGAACAACCAGACAGTAAGGCGTTACAATAGTCCAACCTAGTGGTGATAAAAACATTAACTAATTTTTCTGCATCATTTAGTGACAATATATTCCTTAACCTGCCCATATTTCTGAGGTGAAAGAATGCTTTCCTGGTTATATTATCTACATGAGCTTCAAATGAAAGACTGGAATCTATAATCACACCAAGGTCTTTTTTTCTGTTGCACTTGATGGAACAGAAAGGCCATTTAAAGTTACAGTGTGACCAAAAAGCTTACTTTTAGCTGCATGTGGTCCTATGACTAGAACTTGTCAGGATTAAGCATAAAGAAGTTCAATCAACATCCAGTCTCTTATGTCCTTCACACATTGCTCAACTTTATTAAGCTTGTTGTTCTCATCTGTGTTATATATTTACACATGTATTTATTATATTTACATAGAACTGTGTGTCATGAGCAGCAGTGAAAACCAATACCATGCTTTCAAATTATGTTTCCTAGAGAAAGCATGTAAAGAGAAAAAAGAGCAGAGGGCCTAAAACCGAACCCTGTGGAACACCAAACTCCAGAATAGTCACCATTTAAATGTACAAACTGATAACAATCAGTCAAATAGGATCTGAGCCAGGAGAGGGTTGTTCCCTTAATTCCTACTACATTTTCTAATCTGTAAAGGAGAATACAGATACAAATATTCTCAGTAGATAAGAGAAGTTTAATGCAGCATAACAGTCATAAAATACATTAAGCACTTCAGATTCCTCAGAGCCAAAAGGGATAACTCCCAATATCTGGACTAAGGAATTTATACTGTTCCTAAAATGAACCCTCACACTCCTCATGTAAACAGGGCTTGTTTTAAATACAATATACATTGGTGGCAATCACATCATCTTCTTTGATGACAGACTACTATTCTCATGCTATAGGTGATATTTCAACAATATCTTTATCAATGCCTGGTCAACAAAACATACTTGTTTCACCTAAATGTCAATCCTGATTATGGATATAATGAAAAATATCATTCCGTAATCTTGTAGGTGAAATCCAGACTAGGGTGTCACCACTTTTATACAGTAGCATGTTTTCATGTACAATTAAATCTGTATCATGCTGAGGAACTTTTGTTTTATTTCTTTTTAGCCTGATGGCATCTGTTATTAAGGGATCATTTTGTTGAGCACTTTTTAAATATACTGGTTTTGAAATTTATGGCTGCATTTGGTTCTTGCTCTGTTCAGGGGTATGCATGTGTTCAGCTTAGCAAATGTGTGGAGTACCTCCATAAAGTATTGTTTAAGGTAACATAGAGTATTGGTTTGTACACAGTTAAATTTTTTTAAGATTCTTAATATAATGTCCATCTGCCTAGTCTATAGCACTAGATACTCCTTTCACTGTTCCATTTAAAAAACATGCTGCAGTGATGCATGTGGGGTATGTACTGTAAGGTCACCTCAATGAATCCATATATGCATTCAAAATGTGACCATGTCCAGTAAACAAAAAAAAGGTGTCTTGTACATGAATCGAAAGCTTTTTTTTTTTTTTTTTTTAACTGGGGAAAGTACTCGAGAATGGGACATAAATTTTCCTGGACTTCCTGAAGTAAGACTGCTGAAAGTGTCTCTTTTGTAGCAGTTGTTTGCAAAATTAATGATTGAGTGAAGTCAAGGCATGGAATAGTTTTTCGAAAGGTGTTTGATGCTCTGGACCTCAATCTAATAAATCATTCTTTTAATTTTTTTTCCCTAAAAGACGACTGTTTTGGGGGGTTTTGCAATATCTGCAAAACCTTTAATAATTCTCTGCAGAAACCCACTATACCTAAAATTGCCTAAGTAAGGGAACTCTGATTTAAGCAACTTTGCTTTTTTTTTGGATTCAGCTTTCTTTGGATCCCTGCCTCTTTCAGTAGTTTAAGCAATTCTGCTAACAGGATAAGATGTTCTTTCCAGATTGTGGTCTGTAATAACAAATCATTGACACACCGAATTAGACATTCAGGTTTAGAGAAGTGTTTGAATACCTTTGTGAAACACTGGTGGAAATGAGTAGGCGAATTTATAAAGCCTTGTGGAAGGACATTCCAGGTATATTATTGAACTTGAAAGCAAATTTGTCTCGACACTCTGAATGTAGTGTCAAGACACTACAAGACCAAAAGCCATTGGACACGTCAAGGGCAGGATAATATCTAACCTCTGGTGTCAGAGATGCTAGGACATCAGGGGGTAGAGGCGACTTCAGGTGCACAGGTTTGTGTACATTAATTAAGCTTTCTGTAGTCTATACATAATCTCCAAGAAATATCTTGTTTTCGAACAGGCCAAATCCGAGTTAGAAATAGAGAAAAGTAAGGTTTTATAACATCCTGTTCCAACAGAGACACTGTATATATGGAATTGCCTGATCTGTCTGAGGGATCATAACTATGTGCACCTACTTTCAAAATATATAACGTGTTGAAAAGAAAAAACGGCAAAGACCAAGAAGGTGAAATTGTGGACTGAGGACTCTATCCACTGCCTCTCGGAATGCTTTGAGGGAACAGAATGGGACGCTTTTAAAAATATGGGTTACCAGAGCAGTTAAATGTGCTTTGGACAAAAAGACGCTTGCCTTTAAGCAGAGAGGCCCTATAGCTCAGAAAGCTGTCTCCAAAGAGCTTAGAGCTAAGATTTTAAAAGCAAAAAGCGCATATGAATACAAACTGGAGGAGTACTGTACATGTAAGCAAATACACTCGATTTAACATGGTCAACCATGAAAACTATTGGCCTTCAGGGCAACAATAACAAGAGCCATGTTTTCATAGAGGGTTTTAATTCTAACATTGAATTAGCCACTGCTTTTAGCAGTTTTATAGCTGCTTTAACACTGAGGATTTTTATTCTGAAACTCAAGGAATGAAAGATCAACTCACAGACAGACAGCACTTTAACATTGAACAAAGGGAAGTAGAAAGAGTATTCCATAAAATTAGAGTGAATAAAAGTCCTTGACCTGATAGAATTTGTTGTTGAAGACAAGTGTAACAGATCACAGGCCTGTCTTTCAATACATTTTCAGTACTTCTCTAAGGAATCAAAGGGTACCACAAGTACAGTATGGAAAGATGCCACTAGAGTTCCTGTCCCTAAAGTGAGCAGCCGCAAACGCTGAATGATTTTATAATGGTCACACTTATGTTTCCCTTATGTAAATGTAAGAAAATAGCACCCATATTTTAGTTAATTGGCATTTAGCTAATTTTAACTTAAGTAAGAATCTTATGGGGTGGATTCTTAACTTTGTAACTAGAAAACAGAGTGAGAGTGTTGTCTGACCCTGTCTGCACTTCTACTGGCTCAACACAAGGGAGTGTCCTTTCACCCCTCTTCTTTATCTTGTACACAAAGTGTCAGAGTCAATATGAAAATAGATTCATTCTAAAATATGCAGACGACTCTGTTATTGTAAGCCTGCTTCAGGATGGGAAAAGCAGCCACAGGACTATTGTATATCATTTCGTCAAATGGTGTGATGCATCTTACCTGCAGCTTAATGTTTCGATTGATTTCAGAAAAAGTGGTCTCAAGTGTTATGTTTTTGTTTAGTGTCATGGTTCGGAGTATTCCTTTTAAAAAAATAAGAATTCTCTGAATCAGATTGTTAAATGGGAAAGTGATTGGACAGCCACAGCTGATCTGAGAGTCACTGTACACCAAACAATTATATTGACTAGGAAAGAGTATTACAAACAATAATTTACATACCTTAAATACTTATTTTAGAAAAATTTGTGTTTTGACATGATGCTAAACTTGATACCATACTTGACACCATAGATGAACTTCAAAGACTTCAAAATACTTTGCCTTCTCCGTTAATGTAAGTCAAAGCAATAAACAATATGTAGTTATGAGAGAAAGTCTGGTCAAGGAGTTTGGACATGTGCAATGGAAAAGCAATAACCTTGGGTCCAAAGATCTAACCAAACTTCTAGTGCTATATGCTAAATGGGACCACAAACGTTCAGACCTGGGGGGAAAACAATGAATAGCCACCTTCCTGCATATTTTTTAATTATTTAAAAAATAATGATACACATACATGATACACAGGGCCATATAATCTCGAGACAATGAGGATACAAAATTGTGAAGAGATTTCTCAAATGGTTCATCCGTTCATCATTGTTGCTTGCATTGCTTACTCATTGTTGCACCTAACATTTGAACATGTTAAGACCTCCAAAAAGTCCCAGATGCTGGATGCTGCACGTTCTAACCAGAAACCCATGACTGCGGAGGTGTGTATATTTCTGAAGCCTCGAGACTCGAGCCTTCTGAGCGAGGAGGGACAAGGTGGCCAAGCTACCAGCATTGTGATTGATCATGGATAGCTCTCACACACACACACACATTCTTCAACCTTCTGCCATCTGGAAAATGGTATCGAAGCATTCAGGCCCTCACATCAAGACTGCATAACAGTTTCTTTCCACAAGCCACTCCTTTGCTGCTACCACAACACAAAATGTCTCAGGCTTTTACCTCTGCATTTATCTTATGGACGACTTAATTGCACCACCTCAATTCAGCTCTATGTACTGGGTGGCGCTACATTGACACATGAGTATTGCATGTGTCATATTTGTTACTGTTTGCACGTTTGTACAAGTGCACTATATGGTCTCATTGCTGTATAGTTCTTAGCTAGTTTTGTTAATACTAATTTTTAAACTACTGGTAAAAGTAAAGTGACAAACACTGCTAAGTTGTTTGGACCATAAAACACACTGAATATTGTGTTATTGAGCTTGAATATCATTCAACAAAGCAAAGGAAAAAACCTACAGTTCATCTGTTAATAGAGTAATGGAAGATCAAGAACTAAACATTTTTATTATAATACTCTATAATTATAATCTAAAATATTTATTTTGTAAATATTTTGTGTGTGTGTGTGCGTGTCGTTTAATTCAATATTTGTTTTCTCTATTACCATCGTACACCACCTGTTTAAAATTAGAGTGCCCTCTTGTGGTCATAGATGATTTTTTTTTTATACAATTACAAAAGGCCTATGTCTTTTACGGCAGTA
The DNA here is from genome assembly GCA_028570985.1 of Heterobranchus longifilis. NCBI lineage: Eukaryota > Metazoa > Chordata > Actinopteri > Siluriformes > Clariidae > Heterobranchus > Heterobranchus longifilis. The sequence continues at coordinate 5,114 of JAOVVB010087472.1, forward strand.
ATTTCTAAGCATTTTTGAAAAAACTGGCCAATGAACAAGTAATGTATTATCTAGAAGGAAATCAATGTTTAAACCGAAAATAAATTGGATTTGAATCAAGAAACTTAACACACATGACTGGTGTGACCTTACAGAAGCCATAAAAAGTGGTCTGGAAAATACTATTACTGTCTCTGTTAAACAGCACTTCTTCTGTCCATTCTGATTTCTACTTTGCATTTCTTATCATAAAATTGTGGTGACATTGATGAGGAGTAAAAAATGGGTGTGGGGGTGTCAACATTTTATTGACATGGGACGCAAAAGGAAATTGAGAAGAAAAAATAAATCGGAACATTAGAGGAAAAAAAATATCTAGATTACATGACTTATACTTCTGTGCCAGTCTTCCAGCGCAGAAGCGTGGATGAGATCCGAGGACAAATTTAAGGCCAGGCTGAAAGTAAAAATCAGTAATTTTCTCCATGCCTGTTTAACAACACAAGTGTAATAGACATGGGCAATTTTTTTATCTTAAATTTTTTATTTTTTTTTAGCTTAATTTTTTTCCTCCAATGTTTTTTCCCCCTTCCAATGTTTTTTTCCCCCTACCTATGTCTCCTTAGGGGCTCAGGAAATCTCTGATTTGCTCATTTGTGGTGTTTTCCAATCAAATTTCCTCTGTGAAGTTGATGGTTCAACACTATGCTTCCAGGTTCTAACAATGTGTTGGACAGTTCTTAACCCAGTTCCAGTAATTTCAGCAGTTTCCTTAGTTGTTATCCTTGCTTAATGCAGGTTACATAAAAACATGTGTTTGTTCATTTCATTAGGTAATCAGTTAGTTTATTTAGTTTTGCTTTTATTGTAATGAACATACTGTACATCCCTGTAAGGCAGAATGGAAAACTATTTCCCTGGGATCACAAGTGCAAAACATTTTTGATCGCATAATGGTCGAAAGCTAGAAAAATTATTTAGAATAATAAGCAGACACGCAATATGTCATACATTTAAATGGGTAACACAGAGAATGAGTAGATGTAGTAGTTACATCTGAGACTTTGATAAATCACGACCTGGAGTCGTTTTTCCTCTCCATTGCTCTCGGGAACACATGCTTACCTTTGATGTGCTCTGGTTTCAGTGCCTCAGGTTGAAGATGAGAGTAAAAACCCTCTGATAGATTGTCCCACTTCTTCTTAACTAGGCTCTTTCCCTGTATACACTCCTGGACTTTCTCTTTCCACCACCAAGTCTCCTTGTCCACTTTTCCCTTTCCTGATGGTACACCAAGTACCCTCCTACCTGTCTCCCTGATCACCTTAGCTGTAGTTGTCCAGTCAACTGGAAGCACCTCCCGCCCTTTTTAAAAGTCTTTAATGATCTCATAAGAACTACTGACTCTAATGGAATTTTGCCATTCTTCTGCTTTTAGATATTAAAGCTGCATTTGACACTGTGGCTCAGTCCACACTCATATATCATCTGCAGTGTGCATGTGTGTGCCCTGCGATAGATGGGCACCGTCTCCAGGGTGTACCCCGCCCTGTGCCGTAAGTCTCCTGGAATAGGCTCCAGGCTCCCCGTGACCCTGAATACAGGATAAAGTGGTATAGACAATGAGTAATAGTGTTTTATTTGCTTATTTTATACAATGAAGGTGGACTTTTTTATTGTTGTTTAGTGTTTTATTTGAACTCATTTTATTTTCTTAATATTGTCTGTTTTTATAGTTTGTTTCCATGTCCTCAACGATTTTAGGATTTTACAGCACTTTGGTCAACTGTGTTGTGTTCAATGTGCTTTAAAAATTAATTTGTCTTGACTTTGACTTGACCTCAATGCACTGCAAGTATTTAGGCAGTAGAGGGTGCCAGTACTAAATATTTTCATGAAGGTCTCTAAAGATTAAAAGGTCAAATAATTTTAGAATTGTTTTAGAAAGACATTGGAAAATCAAGGCCAATCTGGATAAGCTCTGTAACATCATACTGTATATTATATCCTTTTTAAAAAAAAAATTTTTTAGGAAATGTGTATCACTACCAGGACCAACTTAACCTACAACTATGACAGAACTCAAACAGCCTCGTCAGGCAAAAGAGGATGGCTACAGGAGTGGGGACATGATCTTGTACTGTAGATTTGAAACTCCTAGTCTCACACCACACACCCATTCTGACCATCTTTCTACACAACCGTTAACACCTCTGACAAACCCCCCCCACCCCTGCACTTCGATGTCTTTGAAAATTATGTTTGTCAGATGTTCCCTAAAATTAGAAGAAAAAGAAAGCTCCAGGCAGGCCCAGATGGAGTTACGCCAAACTCCTGTGCTGACCAGCTGGCCCCCATCTCCACACAGATCTTTAACAGATCACTGGAGCTGTGTGAAGTCCCCTCTTGCTTTAAATACTCCACAGTCATCCCCATTCCAAGGAAACCCCAAATCACAAGACTTATTGGCTACAGACCGGTTGCCTAACATCTGTGGTCATGAAGTCACTTGAAAGACTGGTGTTGGCTTATTTGAAGGACATCACTGGACCCTCATTTGCTTATAGAGCAAACTGGTTTTGTGGATGCTGTCAACATGGGACTGCACCTCATCCTGCAGCATCTAGACAAATCAGAGACTTGCGCAAGGATTTTGTTTGTGGACCCCAAGGCAGAAACCAAACCTGGGACCTGGAGGTGCAAGGCTAACCACTGAGCCACAGTGTTGCCAAGATTACTTTTTAAGTGATCATAATATACTGGAACATGTGACTGACAGGTGCTGCTACTTGTCAGCATAGTGTGTGCTTGTGCCCTGCGTTTGCTCAGATAATCTTCCTTCTTGACCCTATGGGAGGTGGAAGGAAAATGTATGATGCCTAAGACCTTTTCAAAGTGCTGTATGTTCTATTTTGTATTACATGTGTAACACAAGCATGTTTTGACTGGGCATAACAAATACATTCCGTTCATCATAAAAAGAACAGATGGAAAAATAACTCAAAACAAAATGTACAAACAAACGAACACATTTCAGCATACAAATTGGGGCGTCTGTGTGTTTAAGGGAAACCCCTTTAAAATAAAGAAATTTTAACTAAAACTTTTAGTGTCTGAGATAAGGTCTTGAAATTCCTGTTATGCATCAGTTTGTAGATTGCAGTGTAATATCAGTCTTCGTAGGATAGTCCTGCATAACGTACGGGACAAAATGTAGGTAACATGTTTGTCATTCTGTCGTTCATTTTGTGGGTAATGTGGTGAGAGCAACTTTGGTACCAGGACGATACTAGCGTGCTTATGCACAGCCGAAAAGATGAAGTCATGTTAGATACAGCATCTACGACCCAATTTATGCACAGAGTAAAAATCTTCATAGAGAATATTAATGTCAAAAAGCTTATAGAAAGGCAAAGTTTAAAAGTTTTTTAACTACACAATACTTTACCACAAGCTATTTGAGCATTTGATCAGTTAAGTAATTGTGTTTTTTCTTGATTCAGGTTGAGCTTCTCTGATCATGATAAATGTTGGTTAATAACAAACCACTTACAGAAATGCTTTTGTTAACAGACATTTTCTGTATGAGCTGTACATGGTAAATTGTTGACTAAGCCCAGCCTCGGGCTTGAGAAAAGCCCCACATGTCTCTAGACAAACAATGGGTACACAGTCAGTTTAGACTTAAAATTAACTGATGACTCAATGGGGTCCAAAAGCCTAATTGTGCTCATGCAATTCATTCTTCAATACAACAATTCATTACAACTTATATCATTGACAACAAATTAAAGAAATTTCAGTGTGGTCTCAGATGTTTGGATTTCATTATAATGTAAGGTATATGTATTGTAAATGATGATTAATTTAACTTTAACACATGTATTATTCAGAATATTCATCCATATTGTAGATATCAATTATAAAATACTGTAGTTTACATTGACATTTTAAATGTAATGAAGCTTCTGTCTGTCAGAAAGACAAATTGATATTGTTGATGTCACTGATTACATCGGCCAGTCTCTCAAAGGGTCAGTTCCATCAAAATGAGAGGGTGGCCGTCAATTTCTGGGACATGTACACAATGTTTATAATGATAAAAAAGGAATATAAAAAAAACCTGATTTGTGTTATTAAAGAATTTGTTCAGAACTACAAGAACATATGAGTATTAGCAGGGCAACATGTGGGACCAGACTAAAGCTGTGTGGCTTTGATAAATGCACATAAAGTGCACACACAACAAATTTTCTCTGCTTGAGTTTCTTACATTTGTTACATTACAGTCTTACTGTAAAAAGGCTTTGTATAAGCAGAAACACTGTTTGTTATGATGTTTAGAAATCGCCTAAATTTTATATTGCCCAAGTGGAATGTAGCGACAACTATACAAGAAATCTCCTGATAGTATTTAATGCACTGATAAAGTTTATAATGATAAATAGTTATAAAGAATTGTGAGGAAAGTGCTGATGGTTAACATTTACTGTATACAATTTTTGCTCTTTTCCACCAGGAAAAAAAGGAATAAAGGGACACTTAAATATAATAGTTGAGAATTGAAAAGATTAGTAGAGCATCGTCAGTTTTCTAAACTGTCAGGGGGAAAAAAAGCCCACAGGCTTGCGTGCTGTCGAGAGGTTTCAGAGAAGGCGGGTACATTTGATAGAAACCGCATTCAAATGAAAGTGTGAAATCTCATACTCATTTCTCAGCTAAGCTAAACAGAAAATCATTACAGCTACAGTCAGGACTAATGGAAAGAATAATGCGTTTTTATGCTTCATCTCGGAAATACCTTACAAAACCTTTTTTTCCCCGGTATTTTATTAATAACAAGGTTCAGCAGTTGAGCATGGCTCAGAAATGAAATAAATCTCAAATCTGCTGTGGCAAGAAACTGGATGACAGAATGATTTGTGTGAGATGGTAGGTGATGAATACCTTAAATATTACTTAAATATTAAAAAGGAGATAACAGATATGTTCAAATTTATAACACAATCCTTGATGTAGCCAATGATTTTTTACTTAATAATTAAGCCTGATTTTAGAGTCTAGTATTCATGCGTATTGTTACTTCATTTTCACTGGGGCACTGGGTTATGAAGAAGATTAGAGCCACCATAAAAAAAAGAATTTGAATTCTGATTTTACATTTGAGAAGACTAAATTTAATCCCATAATTCTGACTTTAATCCTCATAATTTTAATCTCAGAATTTTGAATTTAATCTCAGAATTCAGAGAAAATGTCAGAACAAAAATGTCTTTCTTCATTTTTTTTTTGTTCTTTTTTTACTTTTTAGAATAAATGAGGTGGCATAATGGTTAGCAGTGTGGGATCGCACCTCCAGTGTTGTGGGTTTGAGTTATGCCTCACACATGTCTGTATGTGTAGTCAAGTGGGGACCCCCGCGTGCCCTCCGCCACATATGCATAGAGTTTGCATGTTCTCACCTTGCTTCTTCTAGGTACTGTACTCTGATTCCCTACATCCTTTTTGTTTTTATACGGTTGCATGGAGTTACCTTCAGATGGCCTTTAAATTAATCCTTAAAACGTATGACTGGTTGATTATTCATAGCTTGAAGGCTCTTAACTATTTGCTTAGTAAATTCCAGGTGGTGACCTTTTTGGCTATACAAGAAATCTCCTGATAATCTCCAGGCAGTGTATAAGCAACAATACTTAACATTTCTAAAAAAAAAAAAAACAACAACAAAAAAAAAAAACAAAGAACATAATCTTGTAACAAAACATAAACAAGATTGTATTTTTGCTTTCAAGAAAATGTTGTATTTCGACACAATTCAGATCCCAGTTTTATGAACTTCAAAGACTTAAAAATACTATAAAGTACAACTGACCCCCCTCTCTCTTAATGTAAGTCAAAGTAATAAACATGTTATTAAAAGAGTAAGAAATTAAGGTCAGTTTAGATGTTTGAACATGTGCCATGAAAAAGCTATAACTTTGGGTCTAAAGACCTAACTAAATTTGTAGTGGTATAAGATGGGTCTGAATGTGAGTTTATCCCAGGGGACCACTTTAAGACTGGTTGATTATTCATAGCTTGATATGGGAAAACAAATTCATACAAAAAAAAAATCATTTTCTTTATGATTGTTTGAGAATGGAAGACACTGCAGTTCCAGAATTAGCTAAAAAAAAAAAAAATTAAAGATTATGAAATAGCAAAGAATTATGAGCCAGGATGATTTTCATGAGCTGGAAATGAATAAATGTCTTCATAAGGTGTTAAAAAAACATATATAGTCCTCATTAAAAAAGAACATTTCCAAATTTTATGTAGTACATAGCAGGACTTGTAGAGTCGAGTCCCCAAACGTATTTCCGCTTCCTTGTACACTTGATTGCTACTATTGTGAACTACTGTTCTAAAATTCTTAAAGAATGGTAAGCTACTGAGTACTGAATATCCTAATCCTACCTCAATTTCTGTGTGTAAATAAGTTGTTTAAATGTCTAACATAAAGAAAAATGTCTAGTTTAATTCTTAACATCAATCTTATAGTCTAATTGTTAGATGTTTAGCAATTGTTGTACAGGTGCAATCTTGTTTATGTTTCTTCTTGTAAGATTTCCAGAGATGTGACATAGAAGCTTCATATTAATTAATGTTAATTGTGAATCATTTCGAAATATAAGTAAAATATATAACATTTGATATTCATCATGTAGGCTAAACACATAAGCTTTGACGTAATCTTACATGGTTCTTTTCTCATGATGGCTGCTCTGCCTCAACATGAAGCTCTGCCTGTAATAAGTAACAAATGATGATATTAATGATAGTAAGATTTAATTACACAGTACAGAGACTTTTTTTCTTTTTTGGTTTGTTTTGTTTTCAGTTCGTACCACTAATCATGCATATGAGAGTTTAGGTTGAGGCCAATCGGGCAACACGGTAAAAGAAGCATACATGATGAAGTCAAAGCTTTAGGCTAATTGTCAATAAACTTGAATGCTGGGTAACAATGCTTAAGTAGTTCACTTAATTAATCACTAATTAAAAACTAATCAAAGCTTTCATGTCATGTGTACATGCTAAAGCCTAGGTTAGCAAGGGATCAATGATTAGCTTGTTAGCATATGATTATGTTAGCATGCCAACCATGAAAAGCAAAACATTAGCAGTTCATTTTAACTGTTAGTGACTGAAAAAGTTTAGGAACATTTATGTTTATATACATACGTGGAGCAGATATTAATATTTTCAGCCACATCTATAATTTCATCTCTTTGATCCAGGGACAGAGTGAGACTAAGGAGCAAACTTCAGCTGAACAGGAGATAATCAAGGTAATCATGCCCTGTTTTTTACTATATCTTTTGGTTCATAATATTTTAATCATATTGTAACATTTTTCACCGCTAAGAAGGAACTTGGAGAGACAAGTGAGCTTCCTTGCTGCCCAATGCAAATGGCTGGGAGTACTTTATTATGCACACAGCATGTATAGCATGAGCAGTACATTCACACGAGACCCACATCCAATTTAGCCTAAGCATAAACCGGAGCACATATAACACGTCACACACACACCACAGACAAACAGGGCTGAAGCCACTAACCTAAACACCCTTCCCCAACATGGTGAACACACAGACATCCCCACAAGGCATGCTGGTAGTCAGCCGCCGCCCCGCCCATGCCACAATATGATTGTCCACAGTTACCCCAAGATTGCGTGAAGTGGCTGAAGTGCTTGGGCCACTCATCGTTGCTTGCAACTATATTATATATAATTTGTTCTTTGGTATTGGTAATTTAATTTGAATAGAAAACTTGCAATTTGACATTACAAGGACAAATATAAATAATTTAGAAGACCGTATATGGTTACTGCTTACCATATATGGTTACCGGGCATGCTTCTTCAGTCTTTTTCCTTCTGATAATACTCTCCTCACTGTTCTAGGAGATTTCAAACTCCCCTCTTACAATCTCAAATCCTTTTTCTTTTTCCCTCTCCCTAACTCCTTCTCTTTAACTCTAAACAGTTGACCTCTCAAATACAAGGGAGGGAATTACTACTATTCCTCTTCATATATGTGATCATTACCTGGTGTCCTTGACCATCACCCTTCATATTCTGTCCAAAGCTAACCAAAATTTCTCTTTTACCCACAGAAACCTTCACTCTGTCTCCCCTTCCTCTGTGTCTTCCTGCACCATATCATCCCTCCCAGACCCAGACTCCTTCTCCTCTCTACCACTAGAGACTGCGACTGAAACTTTCCTCTCTTCTCTCTCCTCATCCATAGATCTCCTTTGCCCGCTGTCATCTAAACCAAGGAAGACGTCTTGTCCTGCTCCTTGGCT
>JAOVVB010087499.1:0-13447 GCA_028570985.1 Heterobranchus longifilis
TGACGGCACTCAATGAGGCTAAATTCAAAAGATGCAGCAAGTGTCCCAACTTCAACTGAAGCAACCTAACACCGCAGAGCCAAACAATGGAACATCTGCTGGCTGACAAAGCAGCAGTGGCTCTGATTTAAACTGCTACTAACTGTGGATGAAACCCCCCCAACAGTAGCAACAGGTTTCAACATATTTCTGAGATCATAGATACTTGGCATCAACTCACTTCATTTGGCACCTCTGACTGGATTGCTTCACTTTATTTTGAAGGCATAAAATAGTTTTTAAATGTAGGGAAAGTTAACTATTTGAAAGCAGTTTGGGAACATGTCAAATTTTAATTCTATGTGGATTCACTAGTATCCCAGTTTTGATCTAGTCTTTGGAGTAATGTGTTGGTGCATATTTAAACAGCTGCTTTTAGAAACCCAGATATAGGCCCTTATCCCACTTTTGAGAACCTTAAATATGAGATACTGTGGCATATAAACATCTTATCCAGATTTCTAACCGCTGTCTGCCATGTGCTGAAGTGCAACAAGCTGTAAACACACTATTGACATAGTCATGTTATAAAGTTAATATGGCAAACATGCTAGCAAATCTTTTCGTAGTTACACAACAAACAGAAATGGAGAATTACACTTCTTCTTCACCCTTGGGTGTTTTTATTCTTCCGGATTCGCGCCAGCCGCATGATAGAAAGGCTTTTGTCTGTCTGCAGTTTGGTGCTGGGCAGGTCGTGTTCCACTATGTCACTGAAAGCGACCCCTTTCACATTACACATAGTCATTTGATCAATTGTTGTACATAAAAATTATGTTTAGACCAACTTTAAGCATGTTTTGTTCATTTCTCCCTCTTCTTTTCCATTACTGGTGATAAGAAGAAGAAGCCAAACCCAACAGAGAGATGGAGCAAAACCAGGAGCCCAGAAACCCAAGATCCTCACCTACCAAGGTTAGTAGTAGAATCAGTATGGAAATAGTCTTGTGTAGCCAGACTTATCTCCACAGTGCTGCTGGGAGAAAGTCTGGCTTGAATGTGCTTTCACTCCTGGATAGTGAAAAAAACTCCCTGGCCTGTTTGTATTTCCTTAAACCAATCACAATCACCAAGCCCTGACAGTGCCGTCTTGGCATGAAAATGTTGTAAACATATTCTTTGTAGATCTTTACAATAATTCACTGAATGAACAGAGCAGGCCTGCCTTATTGCACGATCCAAATCTTCAAAACTTTTCAGCGTGGAGGTTGATAACTCAGAGGCTGTTGCCGTTATTTACTTCCTGTCTCCGGGCAGTCTGTCCGGAGACAGGAAGTCAATAACGGCAGGAAGTAAGGCTTTATCCAGGCACTGGTCACATAGTAAGCCAGATTACCGCTACACTGATACTATCCGCAGTATAAAACGAAAAGAGCAAAGTACTGGGACCAAAAAAAAGTGAGGGTTGTATGTAGTGTAAATACGGCTATAAATGACTTGTTTTTGCGGGTGGGAAGCCTGTGAGGGATTGTGTCTTTGTTTTTACTCCCAGTTTGTCGGGGCACCTGCACAGTGGAAGTTCAGTTATAGGTTGAAGCTACTACACATGATGCCTTCACGGTGAAGCTTGTTACATATGATGTTTTAAATGTTGGGGGTGATTTGTTACTTTACTTTTTTCATTTTTTGTGACATCGCTGCAAATGCAGCTTAAAGCCAGCAGTTCTGGAAGAAGTATTCAGATCATTTACTTAAGTAAAATGAATACCTCGCTATACACATTCTGATTTATTTTGAACATGATGAGCATTTACTTTGAAAGGAAAAGCTGAGAAGTTTCTATGGATGTTTTAATACTTTTTTTTTTTTCCCACTGTGAAAAATTGTCACTTTTGGAATCCTTTGTAAGTGACTTAAATCCAACTACAAACTTTTCAGAGCCAGCTGTCAAACCTACAGGGGGTACAGCAGATGTTTCATACTGAAAAGGCAGATTTTCTTTAAAGCAGCTGTGAAACACTGGCTGAATGTGCTCGGATTATTGTTATTATTTATCCAGTGCACCTGGAAAGCACACGCGCGGAGCCATGACCCTGTCTCATTTATCAGCGTCTGCAGACGCCTCGTCTGCGGCTGATGAAGTCATTATAACGAATCTGTGCTGTCTCAGCTCCAGTTTTTCAAACGATCATTGCTTTTATTTGAACTAAAGGTTGATGCTTTCCATATTATTTTATGCAGATTTCATAGCCGGGTCCATTTAAAAAAACAAACAAAATCAGCATAGATGTCACCAAGAGAGCCACTTAAAAGCTGAATGATGAAGATGTATGTTTTCCTTATTATCTGAGGACAGATGTGTGGCGTGACACGTCAGTAATGACACGTCTGTGAAGTTGAAAGTGAAGCGCTCATGTGCCAAATTGAATTGTGTTTGTTTTAACTTCCAATTAAACTGGAGTGCAATGAATCAGAGACGTCAGAGGTTTTCTTTTGATCACAGAGAAGCATTGTTGTGCTGATTTCTGCTGGTTGGAAGTTTTATTTGTGGTTTCATATCATAATAGTTTTACAAATGTTAATGTGAAGGTGAGACTACTACTGTAGCGGGAACTACCACAGAAGTGTGGTTTTGAGTACTTTGCCAGGTGTTTATATTTCTGTCTGTCTGTCTGTCTGTCTGTCTGTCTGTCTGTCTGTCTGTCTGTCTGTCTGTCTCTCTCTGCAGACAGATTTTGTCACTGCGATAGCATCACAACCGTGCAAGATGCAATCACAACATTCTCCAGGTGTGTAATTGAGATCTAAATGAAGGCCAAGTTCAAAGATGGGTGTGGTCCGAGCAAGGGCGCCGGAAGTAGGGGGGTAGGAAGTAAGAAAAGGGGCCTTGGTCCCCCCCGACTTTACGCCCCTGGCCTGATTTGGCGTTGCAGCTTGTGTGATCCCATCACAAGATGGTCCAAGTTTCATCTTTTTTTTTCTGGGTTAGCTGATAATCATACAGAGTTGGGCTGTCACATGGGACGATATGACAATTTCATGTAACGATTATCCTGGCCAAAATAATTGCGATTCACGATATTATCCCGATAATCAACGAAATATGCTTAAAACTCTTAAAACGGCACAAAAACACACTGGAATCACTTTAACTTACATTTTGCTCTTGACAATTTTCATGAAACATGATGACATTTTCCTCGAAACATTATGACTTTTTTTTTAATAGAAACAAATATTTTTAGAGATAGGACTCTGCAGAAAACTGCAGTCAATGTGTGAGGATATTCACGATTATCCCGATAATGGAAATTCACCACGATCAACTTATTGCGAGTGTTTTTTATTACGATCCACGATAAAAATCGATTATTGTCCCATCCCTAGCTGTCATCGTATCAGATTTTCACTACACAATTATCATGGCCAAAATAATTCACGATTTTATCTCGATATCTATAGAAAATTATAGTATAGCGAGGTGGAGAGACCATTACACATTATTATCATATGTGTATTACTAACATAATATCAATATTTCATTTATAACATATCACGGTTATCGTTAACACCGGTATATGGCAACACCCCAAATACAGAGCTTTTCCAGGCTGGATGACATTTGAAGCACTTACTGGGACAATTTCCCTTTAATTTAAAAACACTTTAAACATCAGAGGCATAAAACTTATTTTTGCAATCAATGGTCAACAAGCTGAGTGGATTGGTCTTTTGAAAAGTCCTTAAAAACGTACAGGTGTGGTGATTGTGGTACATAATTATGTTTTGGAGTGTCCCTGATCTTAGATGCCAAAACTATCAGCCAGGACAATCTGTCATCAGTTGCATCCTCATATAGGATCCCTGCGTGTGGATCTGCTCTTTCTCTTTGGTTGAACTGTGAACTTTTTTGTGAACTTTATTTGGGGGGATGAGTACTGTATACATCTTTACTGATATGATTTGGACAACTGGAGAGGTCAACAGAATAGATATCCCCCAGCGGCCTTTAAAAGGACACAGTGTTTGTATGCTTTTCCATTTCCTCCAGCCGGCTCCCAACGGGTCGAAAGTTTTCAGACTGCAGAGAAGGGAATGAGGGAGAAAAAGCCTCTGCACGACTTCTTCTGATTGAACACCATGATATGAGAGTTAAATGTCTCTGGCCTGGATATTTAATGAATATTTACAAGGATGAAACCTTATCTTTTGAATATAAACTGTTGCACAGAGTGGAGCACAGTGTAATCAGCCCTAACAAGGGAGCACAAGTGGCTGTAATCAGATGTAAATTACCTCTTTCTCCTCCTCCTCCTCCTCCTCCCTCCACATGCAGAGACCAACAGGTCTAAATCCTGTCTGTGCACGGCTGCTTGTGGATAACAAGGGCCTGACACACTGACACTGAATAATTTCCTTTCATGCATTGTTTCTAAATTTCTATAAACTGGAGCAATGATATTTCGGACGGCAGTAGAGCATGCTAAGAAGCACCCTGGTGTAAGTAATCTTTATTTCTCTCTTAGTACTTTAATGTCAGTGACAACAATCTGTTTTCATATCCCAAAATGTTTTAACATGTAGCTTAAATTTGAGAACTGAGATGAACAACACACTCTTTGCATGGTTAATTTTGCTTGTAAAATTATTGTTTTAAACTTAAATAGTTAACATGAAAAACATTAAATGGGCTTTTCTGAATAGAATCAGCATTTGGACAGCTCCAGTGTTTGTAATAGTGAGTCATAAGTGTAAAAAGAAAAAAAATATATTTATAGGCTACTAATCCAATATTAGTGTATTTCTGTCGTCTATGATATCACTATGTTGTGAATAATATCACATCCTCCTAAACTGAATGTATCAATTTACACTACAATATATCTATAATAAAATTAATGCACAATGAATTTAGCCTTATACTGTATTTTAAAATTCTAACTATTGATTAAAGGTCCCATATTCTGCTCATTTTCAGGATCATACTTGTATTTTGGGTTTTTACTAGAACATGTTTACATGCTTTAATGGTCAAAAAATACTTTATTTTTCTCATACTGTCTGAATATACCTGTATTCACCCTCTGTCTGAAACGCTCTGTTTTAGCGTCTGTCTCTTGAAACTCCCCTTCCAAAAAAGCCTGATTGGTCAGCATTTCTGGGTCTTCTGCATCTGCGCTCTCTGCACCGTCAGTGCAGCCAGGGAATGACTGTAACGGCACTTTCTACCTATATAAAGTACAGTTGTGACATCACGACTTCACAGAAGTCCTCAGCGTTTTGATACTTTCACAGTATTTATACAGCACACAGCTTTATAATGAAACAAAGACATGGAAATCTCACTTTTTTACAATATGGCACCTTTAAAGTTCTAGCTTTAGTCAATAAAATACAGTAGCAGACACTTGATTTGTAGGGTTTGTAGAGTAATTAATTGACGTGACCAGAAGTCTAATTTTGTCTCATCTAATCTTATTTTAACTCCGTAAGTCAGCAGGTGAAGTTTCTCCTGTGGCTCATTTAAACTGAGAGAGGCTTAAGACTTTCGAAACACACCCATGGCCTTTACAAACCTCCTAACTCTAAACTGACAAAATCTAAGCATTTAGGAAATGAGGAGTTGGAATAAAAATAAATTTAAAAAATATGAGTTGTCCCTACAGGGGATGGGATTATTTCTGCGTTTTTTTTTTTTTAACTAGCTCTGCTGTCAGAGAGCGAAGTGACAGAGTTTTAACTTCTTGTCATCTGCCTCCCAGGAGAGAGAGACAAGCTGCAGGGAGGAAATCCCTATGAGACTCCACCAGAGCTCCTTGATACGGTCGATCATCCTGACAGAGAGACAGGCTGAGAGAGAGACAGTGAGAGAGCGAGACAGAGAGAGAGAGAGGAGAGCAGCAGGGAGCAAATCCCTATGAGACTCCACCAGAGCTCCTTGATCACGTTACAACAGTCAGACAGGCCGATAGAGAGACAGACTGTTAGAGACAGTCAGGAGACAAAGACAGAACTTCAGCCTGACGAATGGACAGATAGAGACGGGGCAGCGGTGGTCTAAAGTTTAGAGAAATTAGCTTGTGCCCGGGAGGTTGTCAGTTCAATCCCCGCAGTGGGGAAAGTAAAATGCTTACCCCCCCCCCTCTCATTGAAAAGCTCAGACATCTGAAATGCTTAAAGAGCCCCTCCGGTGAAAATCAAGTTTCTAACCATGTTAACAATATGGTGTTTTTTATTCAGTCAACACCATGGCTGAGAATGTTTGCCTTGAAACTGCAGTGTGCCAACAACAGTCTCAAAAAGCCAGATTCAGTCAGACAGGTTTTATGACATCATATGTCTAAGGAACCAATCAAATCACTTGTGGCTGGGACATTTTATGGAGTGATCCAGCCACAAGCAACGCATTCTCTTAAACGGGTCGAATACCAAAATGTATGCACAACAGTTCGTAGATATAATGCGTGTTCCGTGTTCTGTTTTAAATACATGTTCCGGTCACGTGATGCATGCGTCATGAATGTCGTGATTAACGTGAAACAGGACTAATTCAGGAGGTTTAGGCAACAAAACGACTTGGTATGGTGAGTAAAAACCATGGGGATTGGCGTTTTAAATCCTTACTTCTGTTTTCCATTTTATGTGACGGTCGCGTGATACACACAGACTCGAACTTCAGTCTTGCGTGTGATCGAGCTGCCCACCCAGAGCGTGTCTTTGTGTCTTTTAAACCTGGGCCTCATTTCTCACAATTATGTACGCATTACAGTGCATTACTTTTTGTATTCATTGCTAAGAACAGGGAATGAGAGCAGCCTGCCACAAGTGACGTAACTATGGCGGCGGTGGTGGGCGGGGCTTGAGGCCAGATGCAGAATTTCTTAATGAGGGAGAAGAGTAGATGTGCTTCCAGTCCCTTTTCAGAGTTTTTTAAATTTTACTTTTTTGTGGTAAAACCACATTAATCAAAGTGTTTGGAGGAGGTCTTTAAGTGCATTGCACTTTCCAAGTTTAGCATTTATGTTTTTAAGGTCAAATCTGAATGTGAAAAGTAACTGCTGCTGTGAAACAGTACACTGTGTCAGCAGGTTTATCGGGATGACGCAGAATGACTGAGAGAAAGCAGGGCAGTAGTTAATCCTCAGAGCTGTTACAGTAACTACAATCTACAGACAGGAAGTGACTAATAACGTTCAAAGCATCTGGACCAACAGAAGTCAATCTCAGCAGAGACATTTCCTACTCCATAAAAACCTCGTGGAGAATAATTTCAAATCACTTAATAGGATTTTGGAATGATTTCATATTTGCCTGGTGTTACTGTTGATGGATGGCATGTGATTCAGAGCAGAGTTTCTCACAGTTGAATAAGTAGGGGGTGAAAAAAAGCTGCTTTTCTCACCCTCTACTTATTCAACTGTGAGAAACTCTCTCACTCTTTTTTAATTCAAGAATGAGCTTTTATATTTGCATAGTCACTGAGACTTTGAGCTGAAACAGTGTCAGGAGTCATGGAGCTGAAGCTGACTGAGGCTGATGCAACGTAGAAAAGCAGTTACTGTTTTTATACTTTTATACTTATTCTCTGACAGACATTACTTTAGTTTTAATGACCAGTGTGCACGTTAACTCTGCTGCCCTCGTTATGCATATAGGTATACACACATAGCTAACACAGTGGTGGAATGTAACTAAGTACATTTACTCAAGTACTGTACTTAAGTACAATTGTGAGGTACTTGTACTTGCTACTTTATACTTCTACTCCACTCCATTTCAGAGACAAATATTGTACTTTTACTTCATTTATTTGACAGCTTTAGTTACTTTTTACATATAAAAATATGATATGTTTATGTGATATGATGCAGTATTAAAATGCTCGTTAGTGATAAAAACAGAATAATATTCTATAACATAAAACAAAAAAAGAGCCATTCTGCATAATGAGTAGGCTACTTTCTGCACATTTGATACTTTAAGTACATTGTGCTGATAATACTTATGTACTTTTATTTAAGTGGCATTTTGAACTCAGGACCTTTACTTGTAATGGAGTATTTTTAGACTATGGTATTTCTACTTTTACTTAAGTAAAGGATCTGAGTTCTTCCACCACTGATAAACATATTTACAATCATCATGCAAGGAATGTCTAGATCAACTTTATGTCCCCGTACTACAGCTCAGCGACTAATCCAGTAATTCAACAGCCTACTGTATCAGAGTATTAACAGCACGCTCTTTCACTGCACTTTACTCTTACTCTTGCACTGTAGGGGAGACCGGGGATGGTTGTAACATGTTTGACATTTCTGTCTGTATCTTGGAGCTCTAAACCTAAACCTACCGCAACAACGTCTGTTTTAACAACGTTAACGGCATGTTTAAAACAGTTATGTTTAGGTATGAGGGCGAAAAATGCTCATTTGGTCGTTATTTTAGTAAACGTATTAGAGAGTGGGAACAAATGACAAATATGGTCGTTTGTTTTGGAGGATTTGTTGGATTGTTAGCTACTATGGATGATAGAATTGCTCTCATGTCGTCTTATTGTGAAAGGTTCAGGTTGTCTCGTCATTTATAAGCAGCTCTGTATCACATATTCAGTTCAGAATGAACAAATAAATGTATGTTAAATCAAAAATAATCTTTAGATGATGTCACTCTGTGTGTGCAGCTCATCCCCCAGTTCTTCTTCATCTGTTTGGGAATGGGCGGAGCGTCAATGTACCTGATCCGCCTGGCCAGAGGACCCCATGTCACGTAAGGACCTCTGATAATATATAATAGAGTTATAATAATATAGACAATATAATATGTCAGTATGATATTTGGTAAAACAAAAATGCTACTTTCATGGATGAGTTTTGTGGCTGTCTGAGCAAATGATGTAAACATCTCGGATATTCAATGAAATTCAATTCTGTTTATAGTGTGATATCATAACAAAAGTATCTCAGGACACTTTTCAGGTTAAGGCCATGCTCAATGATTTACAACTCCCAGAATTTCTGACCTGTTAAAAATAAATATATTTTGTTAATACTGAAGTCTTTACTGAAGACTGAGCATCAGGTAATACATTTTACCATCATATTTTAATGAAATGTGTCACCTCGCACAAGGAGTCTGCTAATTAGCATATTAATATGTGTTTTCCTGGTTTAGACATCTGTTTAGTGTGTGTGTGTGTGTGTGTGTGTGTGTGTGTGTGTGTGTGTGTGTGTGTGTGTGTGTGTGTGTTTCAATTAATTTTTTTTTTTTTTACTGTTTTCACATCATTTGAGGACAATTAGACTGCAGTTTCCAAAGAAGAATCAATAACCCCCTGTGGTCACAGGATGGAGTAAACCATATGTGTAAACAAGGAAATGATGGATTTTAGGCTAATTAAACTTAGACTTCCTTCCTCTTATCATTTCATCCTGAAATGCAGATTTCTACAGATGAATACTTTTACAGCAGAGGGATTTGTTTTATGATTGTTACTGACTACAGGGATCCCCGCTCGCTTTCGTTCCCCCTCCACCCGCCCCTCGCTTGGACTCCATCCTCCCTGCTGCTATCCAAACTGTTGATGCCCCCTTAATGATACTCCAATAACAAGAGACACAGCTAAGCGCTTCTAACTAGATCTCACAGGATGCTGCACAATTGTCTCTTTGCAGGTCTTTCATCATTTCTTTTGCAGCAATGATTCTTTACTCCAGGGGTGGCCAAACTTTTTGGATTGTGGGCCATATACAGAAAAAATTAAGCAGTCACCGGGCCAAATGATAGTAAATTTGTAGTTTTCAACCAGTAAGATAAAGGCTCTGGGGGCAGCCGCCAAGTTTTTAGGGCCTCCGGTGCAGCTCGCATGAGTCGTTTCCGCTCCCACCAAGACTTCTTCTTCCGTGCGCCGCTCTTTGTTTACAGTCCGACTAGCAACGACCCCGGGAGAATCACCAACTCCTGTAATTTTTTCAAAGGCAATTGTGTAATCAGACTTTGGCCACCGCAGCTTTACACACTCGATGAAATTATTAGAAAACGTGTCCTGGTGCTGGACCAGTTGGCTTAAAGCACGTACTGTGTACTGATTTGACCTTCAACTTTTGTTTGCTTTTATTTTATATGATCTTTTGTTGCGTGTAAGCAGAGATGAAATAGAGCAGCTCTCAGGGATATCAGATGACTTGTGGATGAGTATGTGTGCTAGATCTGAAATGAGAGATTTATTCATGTATCTCAGATTCCCAAAAAGTCTAACGTATCCCAATTCTGTCTGTGTGTTTAGCTGGAACAAGACCAATAACCCAGAGCCATGGAATAAACTTGACCCCACATACCAGTACAAGGTAATGCAGCACACTACAAGTATCCATTGTCAGGAAACTGGGATGACTTTCTCACTGTAATTTGATTTGTACATCTTTGTTCGCATGTGAGATTACAGAAATGATTTCTTCCAGGCGATTCTGATGTTGTCACATCATCCTGATACATATGGGTCAGTAGGAGCATGCTGGCCCTGCTAGAAGGCAGTTATTAGCGTATTGAATGGGCTGACAGCCGACTGTATTGACGGTTATTATGACGTGCAACAGTGACGTGCATAGATAGACCCCATAGTGCTCAAGCACCTGCCCTTCTGCCCTCTGACCAGATAAGTGCCTTTTTTGAAAGACATTTTTTATTCAATTATTTTTCAAATTTTATATTTTAGGTGTTTAATGTGGCATCAATTCTCAATTAAAGCGTGTAATAATGCCCGGAAATTGCATTTGAGTTGTAATTCTGCAACACCGCACCTCACAAGCCCCTCCACCTCCCTTTTCGACTTTCTTGTTAATGCAGTTGCCACACAAACCCAGTGCCCTGCAGCAACATCCACGCATGAGAGGGGTGCCCTTTTTTCCACTTGAGCACCTGCCCCCCAAAATGTCTGTGCACGCCACTGATGACGAGGCCAGATGATGACGTATAAAGAACGTCCAGACTCCGCGTAAGGAAGTTTGTTTGCGTCCCGGTTGAAACATTTTAACATCCAAACCATGATGTTTTTTTAACCCTGCCAACTATTTTTGGTGCGGAAGTCACAAAAGTGTAGCTGTTTTTTTCTAAACGTACCGACGTGATGAAAGTCACCTACTGACCCATATGTATCAGGATGATAAGCATGTTATTGGTGCATTAAATCATGTGATAACATTCAAAGCGGGTGTTTTACTTTTCTACAATATCTGTGCATGTGCAACTGTGGCTGAGATTATAAACATCATGGTTAAGGTTAAAAACAGTGAATATTAATTGCAGATCTGTGAAGGGACAGATATGACCCTTACTCACAGTTTTGCTATAAAGAGAACACTAAACGTTGGCACTGCACGCAGATCGATTAGTCTAATCTGAATGTAATTCCTTGGATGCCCTCTCTCTCAATGTTAATGAAAGTGAAAAATAATTAGTCTGCCCCCTGATTTGGATCTGAACCAAAATGTAATGGCTGCATCTTTGCTATGCTACACCCCCCCACCAAGTTTCATGAAAAGCAGGCCAGTAGTTTCCCGTCATTCTGTTGACAAAACAGACAAACAAAACCTTTAATATTACAGTTAATATACTTCTGTTTTTGTTTGTTTGTTTTGTTGTTGTTATTGTTCTTTACCTGCCAATGATTGCCTTTGTCTGTAATTTCTTTCTATGTTGTTTTGTTGCATATGTATGTGTGGGTGAGTGATTGTGTTTCTTTGTATTTATCTTATCTCTGCCTTCAATTTAGCTTCTTAGTATAATCTTTGAATACAGTACTTGTGTCTTTTACTCTGTTTTATTTTTACTGTTTTATTCTATTTTGCTTTTATTTATTAAACTTAGTTTTTTAATATACTGTAAATAGATAACTGACAGAACCAGGAAGAGACATAGAGGACCAATAATTGTATTGCTAACTGTTGTTAACTATTGTTATTACTGCATATGACAATAAAGTATTTGAATCTTGGTGGTGTCTGAAAAGCTGCTGGATGGATTGTGAGTTTGCTGTCTTCATATGTGCCCAAAAGAGCAAGAAACCTTTTGATATTAGTGATGCTTCCTCACCTAAAACAAGCAGGACAAAGTTACACTCATCAAATGAACTTATCTCCTGACCCTTTAGACATTTTTTATTTGCACATTCATGCTCCCAGCAGGAGAAAAACGACCTTTCTGTTTGTCGTCATCACGCCCAGAAAACCTGATGCTTCAAAACAACCAGTAGAGACAAAATAATTGTTTGATTGAATCCTCCATGTTTGCTTTCATTTTTGTTTTTCATGCACATGCAGTTTACAAATGGATGGTTGCAAAAGGAGTAAATCAGTATCATTATTCAGTCTATAGCATGAGAGACAGCTCTGTCCTCATCTAGTTTGTTTGTACTCTGTGCCAAAGTAAAGTTTCTCACATGCTGATAAACGACCTTCTTTCATATGCATGCAAAACGACAGCAACGGTGCAGAGATAAAACAACATATCATATTGTCTGAAAGGAATGCTGAAGACAACACAGTGTATCATCACACGGCCTGAGTCCAAGTACCTCTGGCAGTGGACCATCATCTCCTGACAAATACTCAGTGCCATTAATCCATCAGGACATTTCCAATATGCAATGGCAACCAGGAATAGAGATAGCCACAGCCAACTCTGCTGTTTTTTTCTTGTTGAAAGTTGCAGGTTGCTTTGCCAACGAACATTCAGATCTCTTTCATTTTTGATCGAACTCACATGCGGAGCAAGACCAGAATTGCACGAAAATGCTGAGGCAATTAGTGCATAAATCACAGCAAATAAATTATATATGAGCTGCTTTAATACCTGGGTGGCAGAGAGAGGTAATTCTCAGATTCCTTCAATGCACTGGCTGTGTGTTGTGGAGTAGAAGTGCACCAGTGTCCTGCAGGCACAGGGAATGAAAAGGGCAGGTGAAACGCTTCATTGGGCTTCAATGGGGTGTTTGAATATAAAAGCATAAACAGTGAACAGTGCTATCCGATGTCCACTCAGGCACTCAAGGCTCATTAATATCTGTCACAAAGCCTTCAGCAAAAAATCCCTGTGAAACAAACACTATGGCCTGTTTTCAGGCTGTTAATGTGAAAAAGCTTTGGCTGGATACGCTATGTAAAAACGCTGACAAGTGTTTTTAATGCAGAGCTTCTTACCTGTCAGATCACACAATGACTAAAAGAAGGTTATCTGATTCTCTACAACTGATGTTTCATCAGAGTCCAGCTCTCCTGACAACACTGACAAGCACGACGGAGAGAGCTTTTACATGCAGACATATTTCCACAAGTTAATTTACACGGTCACTTGAAACAGATTAATTCAAATTCAAAGTCTTGGTACTGTTGCTACTATTGCTATTGTTGTTGTTTCTTGCTGTTGTTGTGTGTTTTGGTTGTTAGTTTGCCATCGGTTTTATGTTGTCATGTTG
>JAOVVB010087508.1:0-13447 GCA_028570985.1 Heterobranchus longifilis
GGGCAATATTAGTGTTCTAAAACATGAACGTGGCAGTATTTTAACCAGGCAGAGGGCAGAAAATTGCTAGTGTAACTTGGAAAATGATGTAGAGGGGAGACTTTATAAATTTTTATTCAGGAACATTGCCACAACTCATTTTTCCTCATATTGTGCAGCCATAATGCTCAGATTGTGAACATGGTAAACATTATAGGCTACTTGCTAAATATCAGCATTGTTACTGTGAGAATTAGCAGACTGGTATTCGCATTTAGCTCTAGTCTCGTTTAAATTACAACACATCTACATCGACTTTTCCAGCAAATAAAGCATCTAAAAATAAATCAAAGTTAAAAAAAACAAACAGAAAAACGTGACAAACCTGGGTGCACAAAAAAACTTAAATAAAATAAGCTACAATACAAATGGAGCAAATCTGTGCATCCAGTTTCCCATATTTGGGCAGGTGTACATGAGCACAAATAGCCCGCTTATTCTGTACATGATTACATAAACTCCGTCAGTGCTTCATTACACTGTTCTACTGAATCTGTCCTCCATTCCAACTTAATTACAACTTAATTACAACCTATTTGCCAACCGTGTTACGCAAAAGGTAATTAGACCGGATGTGTCTCACGCAATTACTGAGCAATGCATCTCTTGATTGACTACCAGCCAGAGCAACAGGCTGATGGTCACAAACATTTATGTAAGTGTAAAAGAAGTTCTGACATTACTGAGTAGAGTTGCATTTAAATGTACTGGACTCTGCCTCCATAACTATATGTATTTAGACATCTAATTCTTGAAACATTACATCGAAATAAGAAAAGCTCAATGTGAAAAAAAAATGCTGATGTAATTCTGGTGATGGATGCGCACGCGTTTCAAAAACACACGCACACAAAGAGGCACCAAAATAACACACACCACAGCTGTACAGGTATTGATTCTTTTATTACGTAAGATCAGCTAACAGAAACTGTGAAAGGAGGTTTCTGGCACTTTAAAAGCAACACAAACAGCTCAGTTTAACGGCACGGTCACAGTGAAATTAACAGAGCCGAATCTTTAACCTCCTGTGCACTTCCATTGTATGCGAGCGAAGGGGCGGAGCTTCGCGTCGCATGGAGTTCAACTATGGTGAACTTTGACCCGCGAATTTCGCCTCGGAATTTGTGTGACCGTGGCTTAAAGGATGAGGCTGGTGTTTTTCTGTATTTTAGACTATAATTAACAATGGGCCTCATGCATGAATTATGTCTATACGCACAGATTTGATCTTTAGCGTTCACACAAAGAGGCACCACAATAGCACATAACACATTAGCATTGGTGCTTTTCCAGTGTGCATTTATTACATAAGATACTGCGTGAGATGAATAGTTCACTGAAGGCAAGCTCGATCAAATTATTCTTTGAGAAATCTGTCTCACCTTCTCAAACCATTTGTACCTCTTTATATCACGAAACCGCAGGACTAATGCTGCGTTCCATTCATCTGGGAAGTCGGAGCTGGGAACGACGTCACGCCCGAGTTGACGGCGTTGCAGTAAAACAAGTTGGAAAACCATTATAAATGGCTGCAGCCAGGTTAGCAATATCAGTTGATAACAACGCATTACGCTGTATTTTGCTACAAACACGTACAACATGTCCACATATAGAAGTTGGACTGGACTGTGCAGAGCTTCGCTTCACATGGAGTTCAACTATACCGAACTTTGACCGACAAATTTAATTTGCATATGTGTATCTGTAAAGGATAAGGCTGGTGTTCTTCTGTATTTTTTTGAAAACCGCAAGACTATAATTAACAATGGGCCTAATGCATGAATTGTGTGTATACGCACAGATTTGATCTTAAATTGTGCATGCGAAAAATGATACAGGTTAGCATAGAGTTTCCCTCAGGTGCTTCATGACACTGTTCTACTGAATCTGCCCTCCATTCCAACTTAATTACCAACTTATTGGCCAGCCGTGTTACATAAAAGGTACTCAGACAGGATTTGTCTCACGCAATTACTGAGCAGTGTATCTCTTGATTGACAAATGGATGCAGACGTACCAGCCAGAGCAACAGGCTTATGGTCACAAATATGTATTTATGTGTAAAAGAAGGTCAACAACATTCGTCCTATATTCTTGACATTAGTTCAGTCACATTTTAATGTACTGGACCATAAGAATGTGCATTTAGACATCTAATTCGTGAAAAAGTACATCAAAATAAGGAACGTTTGTGTGAAAAAAAGCTTATGTAATTCTGATGAAGTATGCGTTCATACGCACGCAAAGAGGCACCAGAATAGCACATACCACTTTGGCATTGATTCTTTTCCAGTGTGCATTTATTACATAAAGTACTTATACTTACATACATTATTCCTTCAGAAATCTGTCTCACCTTCTCAAACCATTTGTACCTCTTTACCACATATAGAAGTTGGACAGTTCTGTGTAGCTATATGGCTGATTAAATGAGACAAAACAGACAGAAATGCCAATAAACAGTGCGTTACTACAGGTTTTACTTGCTTGGAGCAGCCATGTTGGATTTTGAGGTCAGGGTTGGTAAGGTTTGTCCGACTTTCCAAGTCGGAAATTCGACTTCAGAGGGTGACGAGTTATGAATAAGAACGGTTCATAAAATGACACATGAAAAGCTCGAAATCGTTACATGAAACGCACAAAAGTGGCATGCTATTTATACACTTTCACATGAGTTCACGTTGTTTCCACACCTGCGCAGTAGATCGGCGTTTATTAATATTTTTTAATATTTATTATTATTATTATGGCTTTTACGCAAAGCCGGATTATCCATATAGAATATAGAATGTATAAACAGAACCAGATAGTCAGCTGATATTTGTTTCTTGGGTAATTTCAGATCCAGACGTCTTCCGGTTAAAATATGGAGTTTAAAGCAACCAAGATCTAAAAAGTGTATTGTAAAAATAGGGCTTGAGACCAGATAAAAAGTTATGACTCATTTTCACGACTCCTTTGCGGACCCTGACGCATGCCATGTTCTGCACATGCACCAAAGAGACACAGTGTCAGATTTCTCTGGGGTTGAACTTTGAAACAGTGCACAACTCAATAAAATATATAACATGGATCTAGTCATTTTTAGACATTTTAATGCAGAAATGTTACATATTATATCTTTAAGAACAAGAAGTTAGGAAGTTAAGAAGAAGAATTACGACATCCCAGCAAAATCAACGCTGCTGGATAGTCGCCTCCCGATCACTTTCATTCTATGAGAGCAAAGGGGCGAATAAAACAGTTGCTTCCGGTGGCAAAGCAAATTCGAGTGGAGTTCAACTTTGGTGAACTTTGACGAGTGCGAAATATCACCTCGGCAGGCGATGGACCCTCGCCTGCATTGACGTATGTGTGACCGCGCCTTAAGAATGTGGATGAAAACAGTGGAGGTGTTTTTGCACTTGTTTTGATGGCAAGCAGGAGGAAACATAATGTCCTGGTGTTTTGCCACAAAGAGGCTCTGACGAAAGTCGTCTTGCTGGTTGAACATGAATGCAGAGCATCAGTGCAATGTTTTTGTTAGGCGTGTGTTGGCAAATTGTACTATGTAGGTTTCAGTGTGTGTATGTGCATGTAAGCTTCAACTGACTCGTAATGTTTAGAGAAAAAAGGTCATTTTTCCAGAAAAAACTCAATCGGCCTTGTGATCTGAGATAATCGGCATCGGCCGATTATCTCAAAATGTCATTAATCGTCTATCCCTAATAAGAACCAAACCCACCAACCCAACTAGTAACACCCAAGGCCCACCCAACCACACCCTGAATTAGAAAAACATAACAAGACAAACACACAGAAAACAAACAAACAAAAGTGGGGGATGAGGAAAGAGGGAAAGGAACCGGGGGGGGTTCAATGATATGAAGCCATTTGGAATAAATTGGTCGACAAAGTGTCTGGATTTTGCCGCCCAGTTGGTAGGATGAGGGTTAAGGAAAAACCAGATTTTCTCAAGTTAGATACACAATACAATCCATCTATCATGAGTGGGTGGTGAGACGTGTTTCCACTTCAAAAGGACGAGATGTCGGGCCAATAAAAAGCCAGAAACCTTTTGCAGTGGTAGGCTATGGGAAAGTTTGTTTTGCTGTGAATGGGGTAACTGTGTGTTTGTTAACCCCCACGGCACTACCGTGAGCATGTTTGTTTCCGGGTTGTACTGCTCAGCTGTATCACATGACTGACAGCCCATCACAGACTCACACTCCAGCGCACACACACACACACACACACACACACACACACAGATGACAGTCAAAAGGACAGGAATCAAACTAAAAACGTTTTAAGGGATTCAGCCGCAGAGTGCCAGTTTTTAAAGCTAAGCTCATTAGCCCCATTAATTCGAGCAGTCGACAGCTCAATAAATAACCTTTTTCTTGTCCTTTTTTTTTGCAGAAGCAGACAAGATGAATCAATATGCAGGTATGTTCACAATCACACACCCATTGCTTATTTCAATAACCTAATTGTGATTAAAGTCCCCCCTTTTTTATGACCTGACTCACGGTTTTTCTTGTGTTTCTGCAGTCAATGTCACTCTGGATCCTGAGACTGCCTCAGGCTGGCTGCTGCTGTCTCCGGACAGAAAGAAGGTATTGTCTGATTGTTTGATCATTCAATTCAATGTGTGAAGAGCAAAGCCTCTTCTGAGAAAACTATCTTCAGAAAGAATAGTTTGGATTTCTCACATTTAACGACTGAAGACAGACAATCTTTTGCTCTAAAACATCATGCTGCATTTGACTGTAACAGAGGCGGAAGTAATGCGACATATTCTCACATAAAAATGGAAAAGTATTGGTTGTGAAAAGCATGATGATAATGATGACGTTGATCCACAGGTGAGCGTCAGCAACAAGGGTGCCCCACTCCCAGACAATCCTCAGAGGTTTAACTCCTGCGTCTGCGTTTTGGGGAAACAAAGCTTCACATCTGGTAGATGCTACTGGGTGGTTCAGGTGAGGAGCTCAGAAACAAGAAAAATGCGCTTTAAGATTGTGTCCTGCCACCTGCAGCTTTAGACTGGTTTGTGATGATAAATAAAGGTTGTACTAACGTTTTTAGAGTTTTAACAGTTGAAAAACCACCAATTTCCAATTAAGACCAGCAGTTTATGCCACAAGAAATAAAATTCAATACATTTTTTGCATGAAAAAAACTCCGTGCTTACGTAAGCTAGTACTAACCCATTTCAACCAATAATATCACGACATCCACCTGTCAATCAATGTGCAACTGTTAGCCGCACAGAGCTAACATTAGCTAGTTAGCAACACCGTGGTGCTGTTGGTGCCACGTTTGTTATGACACGCCCACTTTTCAGTGATCAAATCAAATTGCTCCCTCCGTTACGTCCCGCCTGCCTCGCCCGTTTTACTCGGAAATACGTGACGGTGCAGAAGCTCGACTTTAACAACATAACATTATTTAACAGGATATTATACAGGAAAAGCCTACAAATAACACAAGACGATATAATACAACCTCTAACTCCAGCAAGTCCTACAGGTAGTAAATTCAAACACAATCGACCTAAAGCGAATCACAAATGTATCTTTATTATGATAAAGCACTTAAATGTAAAGTCTGACACGTGTTCTGTACGTTGTGTTTCAGGTTGGAGATAAGACGGACTGGGATCTCGGCGTGGCCAGGGAGTCCATCAACAGGAAGGGCGCCATCACGGTGCGTCCCGACAGCGGTTACTGGGCGATCTGCCGGCGGAAAGGCGGCAGTCTCAGCGCCTGCGCCGGCCCCTCCGTCCTCCTCCGCCTCCAGGAAACCCCTCAGAAAGTGGGCGTGTTCCTGGACTACGAGGAAGGGTCGGTGTCCTTCTACGACGTGGAAGCAAAGACCCACATTTACACTTACAGCGGGTGTGACTTCACTGAGCCCCTCTACCCGTACTTTAACCCCTGTGTTCAGGATGATGGGAAGAACGCCGCCCCGCTGGTTATCTGTCCTCTGGAGGTCAGGGAAGGACGAGACATAACCATCGAGTCAGCTGTGTGACGTCATACGAAAGGATGATGCTAACTGAAAATATTTAAGTTTATATTTATTATATGTATTGTGCTGTGAGAGTATTTAACCAGCACTGGCCTGCAACAGGCCCAAATCCATGAGTTGTTTTTGTTTTTAATAACACGCAGAAACCTGCTAAAATATAGCAGCAAGGTTTTCAGTATTTCTGACAGAATGAATTGTTTTCATGTCTTCTTATTGTTTTATCATTGGCATGATACCAGACTGTATATAAATGTATATAAAATGCTTTAAATGTTGTTGCATGCACTGCGAAACTTTATTCTGGCAAATTACATGAACACTACTACTGACTCATGTTGATATAATTTATCGTTTTATTGTATATTGTTTGTTTTTTATGCTGCTGTCTTGGCCAGGACTCCCTGTAAAAGAGATTATGAATCACAATGGGAATATTCCTGGTTAAATAAAGGTTAATGAAACTGTGAAATTGTGTCATTTTGCAAATAGTTCTTGTATTCTCCATCATTTAAGGGCAATTCATTTATTGTATTTTTTAATTTCTTTAATTAACATTAAAGCACAAGTGTACAACCAAAAACATAACTTGCTTTTTAACAATAACAAATCGCACACAGCGTCTTCTTCAGAGTCAAACAGTTTGACTCAGTCCTCGTGAAGTGACCCATAGAATTGTTTTTTCACGTCTTATGTCCTTTAATCTGAGCCCTGACCTCCGCCTGAGGAGAGGCTGATGCGTAAGAGACTCCTTCTAATTCAAAACTAAAACAAGAGTTTTCCTCCAGATGTTTTCATGAAGAACACAAACAAATGAAAACCTGACTGCAGCAGGTTCTGACAGTAACCACTTCAAAACTGCTCGTAGTTGCTTCAAGGAAAATGTGTCAGATACTATTTGTCACACGTGCAGATATTGTGAAACGTGAAGACATATTTCACAGGGTTGTTACTGTCAGCAAACACTCTCACTTGAGAGTGTTGAGTTTGTATTGGAAAGTCCCAAAGCCCGACCAAACCTTGGCTGTCAGCCAACTCACGTTTGAAACGTGGAAAGTTCCACTTTCCACACCCAGACTACAATCTGTTGCTTTAAATAAAACAACCTCCCAAAAACAACATGAAGACATCTTAAAACACAAGAGACGTTTGACATTGACAACATGGCAGCTCAAAAAGAGCCCTGACCAAATTAAAATGCTAAAGTGCATAGTTAAAGTTTGCTGTTTAGATGACCTCATCACTCATGTTTACATGAAATATTGGGGAGTGATGAGAATTATTTTATTTATTCTTGGGGACAAATTGATCAACATAAATGTGCCAGTGTTAGCCAAAATGCTAATGTTTGACTGTTGTCCCTGTCTGGTGATAAATTGACCGTTAAGGCCCTGTCCACATGTTTCTGGGTATTTTTGTAGGCAGATATTTTCCTCTTTGTTTTGGTCTCTCCTCCACATGTCAACAGAGTTTTATGTCACTAAAATGGATATTTTTAAAACACCTTTTCAGGTGAATATTTTCCAAAGATATATATCGAAGCAGAGGTCGTGTGGATGGATTTGTTTTATTTTAAACGGAGGAGAAACTAAATCTCTTAATAAAAATATCCAGATACATGTAGACAGGGCCTAAAACAACAAATAAAACACACAACATATAAAGTTAGAACGGGAGAAAACAAAACATGAGCAGATTAGAGGAGTAAGGCAGCATCATGCGGGGTAAGTCTATTATTCGTACAAAGCAATGTTCAACAGACAATCGGCACAAGCTGCCAAAAACAACATAAAAGCACGGAAGACAAACACAAGCAGAAAATCAACAAGCAGTGTTGTGAGCTGACATACGTCAGGTGACCTCATTATGGTTCAAAGAAAGCACTCATCTAACACTCAACAAATTCCTCACTGACAGTTCGTGGCAACAATTCAACATTTACTTTTTTAATTAACTATTAACGTTGCGGTTGTGTGCCTCCGCCACCCAGTGAAGTTGATGCTATTGCACTGCCCCAGAGACCATAGGCCTAGATTTTAGGGGGGACACAGGTGACATGTCCCCCTCAATATTTAGAACATGTGCATGTGAAAAACATGAATGTAGCAGAGGACTTTTATTTTGACGAAATTAAAGACATTTCCACTATAAATTGGTGCATTAAAATGCACCAGAATGCAGGAAATGACGTGTTTGATGCGCAGTATTTCCTGGGGGACGACCCCCAAACCTACATTGCATTCACAAAAGTTGAATCTCGTAATTATGAAAGAAAATATCTCGTCTCGTAAATACGAGATCTCATAATTATGAGATCTCCCATGTTGAAACAAAACCTAAAATTAACCAATCCTTTTCCATATGAAGAGATTTGTTTTCCAAACCTGAGTCACCTGCATGAAAGTCTGGACTTTTTGGGAGGTACCAGCGACCGGCTAAAACTAAACTCTCATTTTGCCCTCTCTTTGCAAAAATGTACCATTTTTATCCCCCACAGTTCAGGATATATAGCAGTTTGTGATGCAGCATTTCAGTTCTGCCACCCGTTCTGTGATATCTGAGGTAAAAGAGATGGAGGAGGGAGGGGAAGCAGGTGCAGTAGGGGGTCGAGGAGCCGCGAGAACAGAAGGAGCACGATGCTCATGATGTGATTAGACGTCTGCTCGAACACAGGGGTTTCCTGGAACAGAGAGATTGTTAGAGAGAGAGAGAGAGAGAGATGGGGGGGGAGAGAAAAGAGAGGGAGAGGAAAAGATAAAGCTGAAGGTAACAGGGAACAGGGCTCTTGGGATGCTCTAACTTTACTGAAGAAAGCTGGTTTCTGTGTGTCGCTGCAGAGAGGTGGGTGTTTTGTTTGAACAAGCTGTAAGATCTTTATGCATGTTGCAAGGGTTGCTTTTGTGAAAATGCTTGTGCTGCTTTTTTGTTGGGTGTGTTGTTAAGGTACTAATTGTGGGGATTCATCTAACTCAAAATGATGTAAGATCCCCTCTTTATTTTTCACTAAACTCTGTTGTTTTTGTATTTATTATCTATGATGCTTTCCTGCAGTGCATGAAGAATCAGCTGCTGTGTGAATTATGGTAATTTACTGATCAGCACATAATGCTGGAGCTGGTATTGTAATATCTGGATTTATAGTGTGCGGTCCTGGGTGTTTGTGTAAAGGAGTCCAAGTGTAGAGACAGGGACTCGATTGGAAAGGAGCAGGAGGAGAAAGAGTGGGAATGTTTACCCACAGATGGCCTCTCGGTGGTAGGATTGTGATAGTCCGCTGTCCCCCCCTCCTGAGTCCAGCTGGCACTCACATGCCTTCTTCCTGGCCAAAACATTACCTCATCACTTCTTCTTCTACTTATTTTCCATCCCAATCGCTAGAATACATGTTTGGCATTGTACGTTTCTGCCACAGATACGTTACATTTGTACGTTTCATATGTAGCGGATATCAGCGTGAGCTCACGGTAAAGCATATAAATAGCGCTTTCTTTCCCCAACAAATTTTTACAAATCTTTTTTTGAACAACTTTTTAGTGTCCGATATATTTATCGGATCAGCCTATCGAACCATTTGAACGTACCGGTGCTCATGAATCCCCAACTTTTCCCATTCCCCGACTGTCTGCTGTGAACACAGGATACTGTCAGAGAAACTGACGCCATATTTTGCAAAAAGTATCAAAACTGGAAAGGTTCGAAAGGTCCTTTTCATTGACACGTATCAACTCACGGAACCGATGCCGTGAAAAGAATCGGTCTTCCCATCATTAATGCCTAACCATACCCATCTTGTGAAACTTTAGCAAATCTAGGGTTACCTTCTAGACCTTGTTTGTTACACAAATAATGTAAGTTACGTAATCAACAGTGGTCTCCTTCTGTCTGCTGCTTGGCAGCCGCATCTCGCCCAGGTTTTCACGCCATCCACCGCCCCCTCTAAGAAACGACGTCATTTAGAAACGTTGATATGATACATATGAAACATACAAATGTTACATAATATTCGGTTTGCAGAAATGTATACAATGCCAACATTTTATTCAGGTGTTATTTTCCTCTTCAGCATCATCATTTTCCTTTTAATATCCACTGCCGCTCATCTTTCTCTTGTGTTTTTCTGTTACTGGACCTCAGTCAGAGAAACAGCACCACCAGCTTTCAACATTAAAAACATTTAACCACTGCAAGAAAAAATCAGATCTTTATTGTGCTTTCTTGCATATTGCTTCAGTTTTCACATCAAAACAAAATGTCTTTCTTTTTCAGCCGTTTCCATTTCTGTCACCTCGAAGCAGTTGTTGTTAAGTGTCTATTTGTTTTAAATGTCATTTACGAGAGAGTCAAGAAGTGTACTTTGGATGGTATTCTACAGACGATGCATGCAAACACCCATTCATACACCCATATTTTAAGCTTAGTTGGTAAATATACTTAATTCTCCTGTAATTTGTATGGTGAATTTAGCATTATCTGAATGCCTTTTCCAATTAAACCGTCCTCAACAATTCTCTGAAATAATAAACATAAAAAAGCATCTTAAAGTTGCCAGGCTTCAGTCATGTCATTGTTTTCATATAAAGAAAATACTCTAATTTTTCATGTGAAAAATTGTGTCTCCTGCTTCAAACAGGCCTCCAAGCCAGTTTGGATTTTGTTTGGCTGATGGCCATTTTTGCGGCGGTGTGACGAACTGGATAACCTCCAACTACCTATAGAAGGACTTCCTGTCCGCTATTATGGGAAGCCGCCATCTTGGTGCCAACAAATAGTGCTCCCGAGCGAGACTGCATCTCCACCTGGTGTTGGCAGAACTGCTAGCTGAGGATTACCTGAATCAGTTAATGTCCCATGAGATGCGAGAAATCCTTGGGTGACGTGTTCTTTACAAGCGAAATGATGATCCTGTTGCTAAAGTGAGGTGTTCTTCAAGACGACTCGCTGAAGATTTGAGGCGGCCATACTGTCACTGTGCCCCAGAAAAACCCAAAGCTCGCCCTCATTTGGAACTATGCCCCGTCCATCTCCTCCCTCTCCGCCCTACCTTGCTCCCCGCTCGGTCTTTTTTGTTGGACTGCTGCTTCTGGTCCATTGGGGGCCCTCAGAGGTCAGCTGCCAGAATGACACAGAGCCAATCGTGTTGGAAGGAAAATGTCTGGTGGTGTGCGACTCCACCCCCTCCGCGGAGCCATCGGGTAACGCTCTGGGCATGTCGGTGAGGTCAGGCACCGGTCGTGTGGCGTTTTCAGCCATCCGAAACACCAACCACGAACCCTCGGAGATGAGCAACCGCACCATGACCATCTACTTTGACCAGGTGGGTTTCTGTAGTGTGTGTATATATGGCTCCTAAATTGGTTGGACAAAAAGTAGGAGATGTTTTTGCAGTCCATTTGCTTATCAGGGGAATAGACAAAATTGTTTTGTTTTTTTTACCTTGTCCAACAGCTGCTCAGAATCTTGTTTTTGTCCCAATCTTGGCGATTTTGGGACTTTGACACTGAGTGTGTTCTAGACCTGCTCTATATGAAAAGTGTCCTGAGATAACTTTTGTTATATGACACTATAAATAACATTGAATTGAATTAGCATTTTGGTTAATCATAAAGTGTCATAACAAAGCGACTGGGAGACTTGAACAATCAGAAAAAGTCAGCGGGCTTTTAGCTCTTTTATGGCAGTTTTGACAAACCTGACTGATTTTTTTTTTAAATTAAGGAATCTGTTGTGCAAATGTTGGTTATTCTGAATTATGCCAAAAAATTGTTTTCTGAATATATTGGAGATTGGGAAAAAGTCCTGCATCTGCAAAATGGTCACCTGCTTTGAATGTTAACACACGATTTGATGTGCAAATAGGAGAGTTTCATCCTGATACATATGGGTCACTAAGGGCTCCCCACACTAGAAGGTCCAGAAGGCTCTTATCAGCATATTGAATGGAGCTGATACCAGCTCATTCAATGCAGGCTGATAACAAGTTCAGTAGGCTTCGGTTTCACTTTAACTAATCATAAAAACATCTACATTTCACTGACTTTTGTTAGGTTTAGGCACCAAAAACATGTTGGTATCCTCTGAGAACCATACATGTCTGCACAAACGTTTACCGCAATCCATCCAGTAGTTGTTGGGTATTTCAATTGCCAAGAAATGCTGCTGTCACTAATCACACTGTACACACAAAAAGTACATTGTAACCTGATAGATCAGGTGATTACTGTCACTACCAAACAGGATCTGAGTCACTCAGTGAGTCAGTGTTGGCACATTGCGTAAGTTATCATAAACCAGGTCACAAACACTTGGCTGCATGTGTCACGTCTTAATTGGTATTATTAATTCTTATGCTGGGAACTATTGTACAATAATGATACTGAGTGGTGATGTTATTATAAGCAATGTCTGGTAGCTGTGAAATTAATGATGCACAAATCATACAAATTTCCTGTTTGTTTTGTCGGTGGACTCAAACGTCCTGCCGGAACACTTTGTTCATATCCTCCCTTTCTTTTTCTCCTGGCAACAATTTAGCGCTGAACTCCACAAAATGACAGATTTTTGATCAAATAAGTAGGCTGTTTTTGTTGCCTGCCGAATTAGTCCCGTTTCACGATGTTAACCACGATGTTGATGAGTTGTTGTACACGTTGTTGTGTATCAGGCGACCGGCACATGTATTTAAAACGGAACACGTATTATAGCAACTGGAACACGGAACATGTATTGCATTTGCGAACTGGTGTGCATACATTTTCATATTCATTATACAAGCTTGGCTCAGGGCCTGGCTGTGTCATTTATTCTCTCTCTTCATCTCTTCTTCTTAGATCCTAGTAAACGTTGGCAGCCATTTTGATCCAGCGAGGAGTGTCTTCGTGGCCCCTAGAAAAGGAGTCTACAGTTTCAGCTTTCATGTTGTCAAAGTTTACAACCGGCAGACAATACAAGTAAGAATGACAGCTTAAAGGAAAGTTTGACTGAAAATATGCACATTTGCTTTATTGCTGAGACGTTGAAGAACAAAATCCCAGGAAAGCATTTTTTCAGAAAGTTTCGTTTAAGGCCTTAAAGGAATGGCTCGACATTTTTGCTTCTTTTTCTAATTTAACTCTTTGCCAGAAAGCTATTAAGCGTATTTCCCAAATTGTCGAACTGTTCCTTTAAACAGAAATTCCAATATTAGTCGGCTATTATTTTTTTTGTTCCGTTTTATTCTGACAGGCTACTCAAACTTGACAAATATATTAACTGTAGTTGCTGGCTCACCTACAAAGCTGTTATGGCAGCTGCTCAAACCCTTGTAACATTTAATTAACAATGCTGACACTTAAATTAATTAACTGCAGGTTCAATTTAAAATTCTCCAGTCAGCAACCTTTTTATAAAATGTAGTCTA
>JAOVVB010087519.1:0-13447 GCA_028570985.1 Heterobranchus longifilis
TCTCTCTCTCTCTCTCTCTCTCTCTCTCTCTCTCTCTCTCTCTCTCTCTCTCTCTCTCTCTCTCCTCTCTCTCTCTCTCTCTCTCTCTCTCTCTCTCTCTCTCTCTCTCTCTCTCTCTCTGTCTTCCTGCATGGCAAATAGAAAAACTAACACAATGGGTTGGTTTGGAGAGGAGGGTGAAGTGGTTGCACTCGGTGTCATCATCTGACAGTTTTATATCAAAGCCCAGGGCCAGACAAGAGGTCTCACTGAGGGGAGTCTTCAATTCAGACCTGCTATATAGTCTATTCTGTCTCCGTAACAGCCAGTACTTCGGTGCTATTGTACGGGTTATATCTGAATTCAGTTAAAAACGGTTCTGTCAAATTGCATTTTCAAATGCAGAGTTGGTTTCGACAGTGACATCCAGCAGCTTTTTTTTTTTTTTTTTCCTGTGCAGCTTTAGTCGAAAGATGAAAAAGGAAGCTGGACTGAGCAGAAATAGTTTGACTTTGACTGAAATTCTCATCACACATTTCCCATTAGTGATAATTAATTTGGATTAATATGAGAATAATTTATCTTCACTTGCAGAATCACAACTGAATAAATGTATCAATTCATATGACCTGAGTGTAACCTTTGGCACCTGGCGGCTCTGCTTCGAATGCAGAGGAATACATACATTTCAAATGCCGGGGACGGGTGTGAATATTAAGCTTCAAAGTCTAGATCCAATTTCACTTGCAATTTTAAACTGGAATTCACAATGGAGTCCTCCAGTCTGGGTGGTTGTGTAGAGTAGAATTACTCCTCTCTCCACAGCGCAGGTCTGGATTGAATATCTTTCACTCCTGGATAGTGAAAAAAAACTGGGCCTGTTTGTATTTTCTTAAACCAATCACAATCGCCACGCCCCTGACGGTGCTGCTGCAAAATAGTGACCCGTTTTGGTGTAGATCTTTACAACCTTTCACTGAAAGAACAGAGCAGCCATCCAAATCTTCAAAACTTGTCATTTTCAGCGTGTAGATTGATAACTCGGAGGTTGTTGTTGTTTCCGTATCGAAGGAACTTTGAGAACAGGAACATGGACTTCCTGTCTCCGGGGTTTCTTCCCAGAGACAGGAAGTAAGGCTTTATTCAGGCACTGTTTGATAGTAAGCCAGACTAAATTACTCCAAAATAGCACAGACACATTGCTTCAGTTTCAAACTTTTGGTTTTACTGTACTTTGAAATACTTTAGATGTAGGATCTGAAAGAGATACATACATTCCCATTGGAGGAACTGCACATTTAAATGTGCTTTTTGAGCTGTAAACTAAATTACAGGACTGTACTGTGATTAAACACATCAGTGCTGGTGTTAATATTGACATTTATTACCAAATGTATAAACATCTTCATTTCATGGGTCCAAAATGGCTCAACATGCCATCTAGTGTTTTAAATCATCCCTAACCTTGCAGGACTGAGATAGAGTCGAGACGTATCATAAAATTTAAGAACGGTGATGCCCTTTAATCAGAGGGTGCACGGCCCTCCTCCCCTCCTCCCCTCTTTTTTTTTTTTTTGCATTATTCAAAATGATGCAGTGAAGTGTGAAGAGTGAAGTTACACTTTAACTTCAGCAGTAAGTTTCCTCGTAGTTTTTGACAGAGATCTTTTATCTTTTTTCCAGTAAATGGTACGAGTCCATATGTTAGTGCAACAGTCCATCTTGGTGTCTGAGCACAGTTTCATCACAATCTTTTCTACAATCTATTTAATGCCATAAAGGTCTTGTTTTAAATCTTTAGTGCTGCAGTTTTGTGTGAACACATCTGAACCAAGAGATGTTTTATTTCCAAGGTATGTAGCTGGTGAAATTTATATTTTGTCCTGTGGGTCTTCTTTCGGAATATGGAAATCTCATTATCATAAGTCATTCTGTACTCAGTCATAAACTAGATGGATTGGTGACATCAGGGGTTTGTTTTTTTTACTGATAATGTCTCTATTTTCTGAAAATACAAAATAAACCTCAGTGTGAGTTGAATAATGACAAAGAGTGGGAGAGAAAGACAGAAAAGAGAGCACACGGGAGCGGGCGTGGGCGAGAATAAAAGCAAACAGAAACTTTGTGCGGCCTGTATTTCATTGTGGTTACTTATTAAATTAAGAAAATCGAGACAGACCTGCCTGCTGCACTGAGGTGGCGTTCTCGCAGATTTCATGCGTTGCTGAAAGGTGGTGGTGACAAACTGGGTACCTTGAGTACTGATGACCCAGTTACATATCAGTATATCATATCAACAGGCAGGAATGAGGACAAATGCAGGACAGACAAACAAAAATAGCCTCCTGAAGTACCATGTAGAATTATAGAATTATATAAGGAGCGTCACAATTCTCCTAATCCACGATTCGATGGCCGAGCACGCGCTGCGCGCTCCTGCTGCGTCGGAGGTCCCCGTGTTGTTTCCTAAACGCCATCAATTACATAAAAGAGGTTGTCAGAAAACGACAAGATACAACATTTATAAAGCACTTGATTTAGGTTTTATTTGGCCCTAATACTGCAGATCTCTCGACAGTAGACAAACCTGCATGCAGCACAGATTGCGGGTCAGTGGGAGAGAAAAAGAGTTCCAGCTGTTAAAACTAAACAAAACTGCCATCACAAACAAATTATTATATTTATATTTATTTTTATTAATCAATTATCACTCAAATTGAGTTTCAGTTCCACGGACAGCGTCGCTCCACAGATGCTTTTCATTCTAATTTCTCTCATTTCTCCACTTCCTCAGCTGTGTGGTTTACAGTAATCCGATGGCAAAATATTTACTGTCGGTACCAAAAAACATTACAGTCCTTGCCAGCATATTGTGCATCTCTCTGTATCTGTGGGCTTGTAACATTACAGATACATGGATGTGGAACACCCAGCTTTTCAAATGTACACCCACTGTTTTTTTTTTACTCTATGCTACTGGTGTGTATTGGATGTATATATAAGATGATACTGTAAGATGTATGTACTAGATATGTTTCATAATACAAGACAAAAAAGTGCTTGTGTGCGTGCACACTGACATGTATGTGTAACTCTCTCCCTCGTGCAGGAACACTAAACGCCCTCCTAAAACAGAAAGGCCAAGCGGCCTCCGAGGGTCCCGTGTGGTCGCTAAACGGTAACCAAGGTGACCGCTGGAAGCAGGCAAAAGTAAGCATCCATCCGACAGCATCCTTCCAGGTGAGACCAAAAAACATCATCAATCCAATACGCTCTCGTTGCCCTCTGTTTTCTTCTCTGCATGTTGGAGTAGATTCCTCATATTGATGATATGACTGATGTTAAGCAGAGAAGTGGACATTGTTTGCTATTGAACTCGCAGTATCACTCACGCTTTGCCTTCATCTTTGCGAGTAGCGAATGTAGAGCCGCAATATTCTCCATCATTTTTACGAGTGCAGTTGTGGAAAGTAATTATAGTTTCAACTGCACTTCTGTGTCTTTTTTGTGTTCCCACTCTCACTTCTAACTGCCCCAACACCACAAGCGTTCTTCATTTTAAAATTCTCTGACTTTAAAAACTAGTAAAAACACTTGCCACCTGCTGTTATTTTTCATAGGGTGCAATTTAGCTAAATCACGCTGTGTACTTTAAGATTTTATCTTGTTTTTGTGGACTATTAAAGCTGAACATACAACATAACAGACAAGTTTTCTCTCTCCGCAGGTGGTACTGGAAGGTGTCCGGGGACCGGGCATCGAGGGAGACATCGCCATTGATGATGTCACGCTGGAGGAAGGGGAGTGTCGAGAAACACCGCCCAGTGAGTAGCACTCCTCCGTCCCTGTCTTTATCTTGAGCTCCGCGTTCTCGCTCCGCCTCGCTGGACAAGGTTGAGATTTACGAGACGGGATCTAATCTTAGACAGTTGCCAGCATTGAACCACCGTCTCGTTGGGAGAACACGGTTGCCATAGCAACAGTGTTGTAATCACATGAGTGATAGCCACGCCGGCTGAGTGGAGCACTGTAATTGCACCGCAGGAACAAACAGAAGGTAAAAAAAAACAGAAAACAGGACACAGAAAATGGCCTGCAATTGACGAGGTGAGGACTGTTCCTTTGATTTCATTCATGTCATTTGTGGTTGGAGGAACATTATTTCCAGAAGCTTCTCAAAAAAAATGACACATCCCTAAAACGTACCGTAGATGAATCAGGGTAATCTATTTTCATTTTTCACATCATTGGTGGAAAATATCCACACAATCTAAAAGAGGATCCGAGTCAGTGATCTCGGTCTGTAAAATGTATTCTTTTTATTACTGCGAGATTATTATTCCAGTTCGATTTCATTTGGGTCCATTATGATTCAAAGCGACAATATTAATTCATTCTGAAATTAAAGGAGTGGTCGCCCAGGCTGAGGACAGAGTAATGCTCAGAATTATGCATTTCAATCTCACATGATGAATCTTACATGACTTTATGTGATGGGGAAAAAAGAGAAGTAACTCATGAGGGCAGATTGTCTGAGTGACTTCTGACTGATGAAGGAGCTTCAGAGTAGCTGTAACATACAGGTTAGTTGTGCCTTAAACATTTTGGGGATTACATTTATTCAATGTCTTGCCGGGAGTTCGCTGAGAAGATTGATACCACTGTCGTCTGTCAGCTTAGCTGTTAGCTTAGCTTAGCTAAGAGACTGAGAGCAGGAGGAACAACGGTAACAAAATCTGCCTCCTTTATGTCTTGTTTGTTTCATTTGTACATAAATCAAAGTGTAAAAACAAGCCTGCAGATCCTGTAGTTACCTAGAATCTCCCCTCAAATGTCCAAATTTTAGTTCAGTTTTATGGTCATATTGTACCCTGTAATACTGATATAATATGTAACCAGTAGTTAAATAATAACTACAGTATAATCCTCCCAAACATCCAGATTATTGGATCTTCTCATCTAATTCTTGGCAAGAAAGTGAATATGCATATTTCCCAAACTATGCCTTAAACACACTTGGCTCATTACATGTCCATGTGTTCTCTTTTTTTTTATCTGGATATATGTTTGTGTTTCATTCTTTGGAGTATGTAAAATCAATTGCCGCCATTATTTTCTGTTTGTTTCCCTCCGTCCGCTGCAGATCTCAGCTCCGAGGCTCCGTCCCCATCCTCCCATATATGGCTGCTATGCATCACCTTGGTGATGACCCTCCTGGAAGGTCAGAGGTGACCCTTCTCTCCGTCATCTCAGAGGCGAACATTCAGACCCACCGTCTGTGAACTATACCCTCGGCATCCAATCACCAAAGATTCATGCATCCTGAAAGCAGCGGGGGTCCCCTGACAGACCACGGAGGGACCGGAAATAAAGAAAGAGAGAAAAAAAAAATCGTGATTTAAAAAGTTCGATAAAAAGTAATAAAGAAGATGCGCAATTTTTTTTTTAAAAAGAGACCTCTTTTACAGAAAACCACTCCTCGGTGCAGGACTCTGGACATCTTTACGAGCACAAAGACAGGTGGGCGACGGATAAGCCTGGACTTTGGCGAAAGAGTTCACAAGCGTCGAGGGAGGACAGTTTGTAAAGCACAAGAACAATTTTATGAAGTTATAAGAAAATATCTTTGGAGGGCGGCGGAATATAGACACTGAGGAAATAACATTTCCCTGCTTACAAATACATGGAATCAGACCTTTCTCTGTGTATCTTTATCTTCATTTTCTCGCACCGGATGCCAACCAACCAACACTTGTTTTTCACTCTAGCCCAGCCCTTGGCATTTCTTTATCTGCTTGGTGCTGTACTGTAGAAAAACAAGGACTCTGGCAACATTTAGTTCTGTCTGCTTACTCCCCCTGTAGCTGCCTATGTATCTATTAACACTGTGCTCACGAGTCCAAGTGGCCAACCGACGGTATACGGTGGCAGAACAATGAATGCAGAAGAATCCGTGGAGGTGTAGACGGCTGGACTGGAGGGCAGAGAGGGAGAGGTGGGAAGAGAGGAGGGATGTTAAAGGGGAGGGAGAGGAGGCGGAGGAGGAGGAGGAGGCAGAGAGTAGAGAAAGGTCCGATTAGTGAGGCCTGACTCGAATATTCAGTCGGCGGTCCGCCTGTGTGGAACAGAAGCCACTTTACTTTCTGCCATGAAACAAAGTGCCTTCAGATTACAAACCGAATCGTGAGCCTGGGTGTTAATCAACATCGAACACATCTCTGTTCATGTTTCCTCTGATGGGCTATTTTCTACATGTTTCTTTTGCCCCACAAGTGCTGATGGGAGGGCATCAGAGGGAGTATGGGGTTGTGCTCCACCCGGATTTAACTCCTGATGGGACGGTTGCTTGTGTGTGTGTGTGTGCGAGTGTGTGTGTGTGTGTGTGTGTGTGTTTGTGTGTGTGCATGCGCCTAAGCCTATGCCTATGCCTACGCGTAGTTCAATGTGAGGGCAGCTGACGAGGCAGAGTTTTGGAAACAATTTGGATAAAAACAGCGGCAACAGTGAAAGTGAGGCTCTGGATCTTTTTTGTTTTTTTTTTTTTGTTTTTTTTTGTGCAGAAAGATGAGATCATACAGGAGGATAAAGACACTTCGTCGAATGAATACCCCACTCTCTCTTCCCATAATTCTCCTTCCCTGCAGGCGAGCATTTTTTTTAACAAAAAGAACAACTGCTGAATAAAACATTGCGTTGTACAGGGAGGAGAGCAGGAACTTTGGGACTGCAGGCTCTTCATTAGGGCGATACGCCTCGCCCCCTATCCTCCACCATTTATATGGAACAATATGAGAATAAAAGATAATAATGACCATAATAATAGTCATGATATTTTATTACTCTAGCGAGAATGTTTCTCTGCTTTTACACAAACTGTGAAGATTGA
Organism: Heterobranchus longifilis; assembly: GCA_028570985.1. NCBI lineage: Eukaryota > Metazoa > Chordata > Actinopteri > Siluriformes > Clariidae > Heterobranchus > Heterobranchus longifilis. The sequence continues at coordinate 6,866 of JAOVVB010087519.1, forward strand.
CTGTGGAAGATCTACCTGAGAACCATAACCTTAACCAGCGGGGTTTTTAAAAAATGTATTGTAAAAAAGAGAAAACAAGAAAATGAAAAATTCCGTTCATTGTTGGTTATGACAAAATGTTTTGAGGACTTGTGTCTTGTTTCTTATTTTTTCTGTTGAAGATGACTTAACTTCCTTTCTCTTCTTGTTGTCTCCCTTTGCATTGCTTAAGTATCCAAGCTGATGGAAGCATAAGAAGTAAACCAATTTGGTAACTGTATAACTTGTAAATGTTAAAGAAGCTCTATTCAAAGGTTTATGATAAATGTTTTATGTTGGAGTACAGGAAGCACAACATACAGTTTAAGGTCTCAACATATAGAATCCATTTTATATTTCTCTGCACATACGTGACCTGCAGTACTCCCACAGGCTTTCCAACAACACAAGTCCATGTTTAATAGCAAACAGATCTTTTTTTTTTTTACCTGTTAAATTCATATTTATAGTGCAACCAAAACACTAATGCTGCATTCACATGGATTCAGGCAGACGGCAAACTGGATTTCATTTTAGTGGACGAGAGCAGGACGGTAAACTTTTGCACGTCGCTCCTTCACACATGGAGAAAACCTGAACGATATATTACAAGAAACTACATGCATTACTAAAATAATTTGCATCTCTGTGTCACCAGTCGGACATCGTTTGTCCGACCTGTCGGGACACATCTGGTATGACTCACTTTCTGGATTGTATTTGACTATATCAACACTGAAGTGCTGTCATAAGTAATACATATTTAAGAGTCTACATGTCAAATTCCACATGTATACATGCATATGTACATGTCTAATTACTATACAGTATCTAAGTGACTCTGATGCAGTGAGAATGCTTACAGAGTTCACTCAAAATGGAAATGTTTTACTGCAGAACTTGGAGTTGTTGAAACATCTTATTGTGAAGGACAGAAGCACAGTCCCGGACGTGTTGACAGCATTCATGTTAATTTGGGCGCCCCGGGAATAATTTATTATACCCTCAAAAAAAGTGTTTACAGCGAGGAGATGGGGGCGTCCGAGTAGAGCCAAGGATAACTCACCGGTGTTAGCGTAGTTTTGCCGACTCTGGTGAAGACAAAGTTAAAGTAAATGATTCAAACGATATTCGGTTAGAAAGTCAGACTTTAGTTTTAAATTTGCTCAAAACATTACACATCATTTATATTCATAATTAAAGTGAAACACAATTACTAAACATTAAAAATAGCCACGAAATAATTAAATTTAAGACATTTTATTCCATTCTTTCTAAAACAGAATGACATCATAGCAATATCGCCATTCATTGCCGTCCTGCCGTTTGTTTTTTTCCGTGCCGTCTGCCTGAATCCGTGTGAACGCAGCGTGAAGGAGCCCGGTGAAGACATGAAGTCTTCATGAATGCACGCTGGGTAACGGGTCCGGTGGATGTTGTGGTTGTTCAGCATATGTAGCCTCTTCTGTGGAAGCCTGCGTCGGTCTGAGCGGGTCATGTGTGAGCATAAAGCTGTGTACAATAGGTGTGATAAGAAACTGATACATGTAAAGAAGATAAATATGCTAAGCAAAACAGAGCAGAGCATTTCAGGGCATCCTTATAATACCATTATGGTCTGTATGATGTTATTACAGAGACATAATCACAGCTATTATCTGCTACTCATTTTCTTTTTTTCTTTTTTTTCTTTCATTTCTGTGTTTTTATTTCCATGAGGCCCAGATCACAATGAATGTAAATGGAGTTCTGGGGGGAGTTATTTTCTTACAGTCTTACTAGATGTAATGTTTTACTAAAACATATGTTGTTTTGTGTGCTTTTGATGATGAGAACTTTCAGACTTTCATAGGTTGTTTTGGACACGTCAACAACATGAAGTTGGTCTGACACAGACTTTGTGACACAATTTCCAAAAAAAAAAAATACAAGCTCAGATAAAAATATCTATTAGCTAGCTGCTATATCCTCCTGTGATATAGTAAGTAATGAAAAGTGCCAAAGTGTGCCCCCTGCAGTCGCCACTGTTACTACGTGTGGATATGAGTTCCTTAAGATATTTTGGCAACTGTTCCTTTTTTTTTACGGCCGTCCCGAGCACCACACCTCATGAATGACTAAAAAAAATTACAGCTGGATTTAAAATGAAAGAACACACTTGGTCAAGTTTTAAAGTAATAGTTCGGCATTTGGGAAATGTAAGACAGCGTAATGGGGCCATAATTTAAAAAGAAAGGAGCCAGAGGAGGGTGGTAATATTCAGAGAAAAAACTCCAGAGATTAAAATGATAGATTTACGAGAAAAAAAACTTGGCTATTCTGTCAGATTAAAGTGGTAAATTTACAAGAAAGAACTCCCAAATTTACTTACTCGTACAGTGTTTTTTTACTTCACTTTGCAAGGTTGGATCAACCTCAGCTCTGTATTTTATTTTTTTACCTACAATGGCTCTAATACAGTGCTGCAGAAATGAGCTTATTCACTTTCTTGCTGAAAGCTGATTAGCTTAACGTAGCACAAAGGTTGAAAACAAAGGCCTGTATTTACTGTACAGACGTGGAGAATCTTCTCATCGAACTCAGCAAAAAGCAAATAAGCGTACTTTCCCAAAATGTCAGACTTTTGCTTTAAAATAACAGCCTGAGTTTGCAAAATTCCCTCTTTACATTTTGCCATCCTGTGGAATCAGTTGAAATCATATCAGAACTATAGCTATAGCTTTTGTAGGTTTATATTATTAAATTCTGGGTACATTCCTGCAAAACTTTCATCTGCGCGAAGGAAACATTGTCTTAAGTTTCCCAGAACGACGGCTAAAAATTGAACAGCAAAAGGAATCGTTGTTTGTTTCCGTGGTATTACAGCTCTCACCATATCCTTTATTTCCGTTCTGTGCGATTCACACACCCTGCGTCAGCCTCTGCACTTTGTGTGCTGGAGAGATGTGAGTCTGGTGAGTAGCTTACACACTCGGCTCTGCTCTTTTTAATGATAAAACTCCTCTAAGCTACTTCAAGGTACAATTCAAGGGGATTAGCAGTTTTTGAATATGTAAACAGTGTTGTGTTTACTGACTTTATTTTGATGATTAGAGGCTTCTGTGGCTGCGCAAGGTGTGAAGTGTTCGTAAACTAACGAGGGGAAATGGGTTTGAGGTTTTTGTACTGATTAGTTTGGGTGCAGAATGTGTCCGTGTGTGCCAAGTGTTTCATCACTGCGCCTGGGCCCGAGACATTTTCTCTGTGTTGTTTTTCCCACCAGCACGTACTGTACAGTACTAGACGTTTCTCACAGCAGCCTCTTAGGTCTGACACCCGTGCAGGAGTTTGCAGTTTTGGTGATAGTGGCATGAATTTTAATAGAGGGTTACAAAAATAAAATGACAGCACCTTCAGCTCCGGGTATCTATTAAGTTCAGGACTTGAAAAGACTTTCACGATAACATAAAATGTAAAGGTCTCTATTTTTGTCACTATGTACTGTAGGTACTGCAATGTACTACAACTGTCTGGTAACAATACTACATTCTCGAATACACAAAGCGTCAGTGCAGGACTGGAGTCATTGCACAGTTACTTGCACCTGACTAGTAATGTCAATCATATTTATGCAGCGTGGCCATTATAGCCCGACACTCTCTGCTGAATTGCTTCTGCCAATGTTGTTTGCTGCCACATCTCCCTCCACCACCCATGCTGTTGTTAATTTTAAGTTTTAACGCCCATGTGTTTATTAAGGGGGATTCATTCTCCCGTGTTGAGTCTGTGTTTCTGCTCAGAATCTTTCAGAGCCTTTTCCACCAAATGCTATAAATCATCAGTTCTTTGACTTAAATGCACAATACGTCGTCATTGCACTCAGATTCTCTCGTTCCTTCAGTGTTCATCTTCCAGGAGTTTTTTACTGGGAGCTAAAATATCCACAGAGGTCTCCTCCTCTCCAAAACAAACAGACCTGGGGAGTTTAAACCAGTAAAAACACTGAATAAATCAGTTTCACGTTAAAAAAAAATCTGTGTTTCTCTGGCGCTGTTCGGTGGACAAAGGACCTCCCAGTGGCTGCGAGCCGAGCTGCTGCTAACATTTGCTCAGCTTGTTTCTCTGATAACTTAAGATCCAGACGTCTGATGACTAAAATCCTTCATCCGATTAAAACATACAGCTAAAAACGACCAAGATCTAAATAGTGTATCGTAAATATGCGGCAGCTTCTGGCAAACAACAACATTGGTGGCAACATTTGGGATTATACACAACTTAACAAAATATATAACAGTCGTTTTTAGACATTTTAATGCAAGAAATTACATATTACATTACATTACATTACATATTATACCTTCAAATGTTAAAGTTCAGCCTGAAAATGCACCACAGAATTCAGTCAACACAAAAAAAAGCCAAAGTATTAAAGCTTACATTTTCGACAAATACTAAACACTATAAAAGACGTGTTTAGGTCAGTTGTACTGCATTGCATTACATTCTACTGGTCACAGTATACACTATAAATTGCTTTTTTTTCCTCTGTGGTAACACTGCTGAAAACAAACAAGTCGATTGTTATTGCATGGAAGAAAGGCAATAAGCATTTGATCCATTTGTTCGGTGGGAGGATGGAAACAGTCTGCAGCAGGCCTACAGTTTACAGAGACAGAAATAGTGGTTTCCTTACTGAGAAAATGACACGTTTGACTTGCTACCTTTATGTAACATAAATGGTACATGTTGGTCTTAATTGAACTGAGGAGGAAATTACCTGTTGTCGCATATGATAAGTTCCAAGGAAACAAACAAACCTCTTTTTCAGTGCTGTTACATCCTAGATGAAAATCTATTATTTATTTTGTGTGTTGACAGATACACAAAAGAATTATGCAGTTGTGCATGAATGTACCCAGTGCTTACATTAATGTCATTAAAATGGAGGTAGTGTAGCATTAAAGGATGTGTTCTGTCAGGGTTTGTGCAGGCTGCAGATTGAACATAATTGCTGCAACATGCAGTGTGCTCAAACTATTTCCCAGGTTCTTTGGTAAATTTGATTAAACCTACCCATGTGAGTAGAACCATGACCAGTTGCTGTGAGAGAAAATGTAATTTAAAACAAAGTATTGCCTTAATTCCTAGAAAGTGCATACCTTGTAATATTATAAGCTACAAGTAGAAAAGCTCTTGCTTGAAGTCCTTTTCAGTTTCGCTGCCAAACGCCGGCGGTTTCCAGCTGCAGTGTAGTTCTCTGAGCCGAGGCTGAGGGGCGGCTGCTGATTCCAGATCGTAATTTGGTCATAAACAACCGAGTCTCTTGCCGTTCCTTGAATCTGTCTGACGATTCCGGCCCTCGAATCTCGTCGTCTCTCCGGTTTGACATCTTCTTTGGCGTCTTTGTGTCAATGACCTTTTCTTCTTCACCCTTTGATGTTTTTTTTTCTTCTGGTTTCGCGCCAGCCGCTTGATAGAAACATCACCGACACGCCCACTCGCTCGCTGTAAATCCTCCGGACAATCGGACGTTACAGTGACTTTGTGCTAAGGAGAAGAAGTCAGTTTAATGTCCGGCCCGAATGATTCGAGCATTTGCGTTTACAAGTGCATGCATGTGTTGCAGTGCATGTGTGAAAGGGATTTACAAAGGTGTTTACAAGGTGTTTTTTTTTAAAGAAATTCAGCTCTAATTTTCACATTTTACCTACTTAATTACAGCTCTAATTACCAGGTAATATATTATTCTTATCATATATTTAAATGCTCGGAGGGTCTTAAAAGGAACAGTCCCAACATTCTTTCTGAGTGGAAATGTTCTCATTTTCTGTTCAACCTAAGAAGGGCTTTGTCACATTGTGCCATTCATCGCGCTATTTTAGCTCCCCAAATAACCATTCAGTTCCACAGCATGATATAATTGCAGCTCGTAGCCCCAATTATCACTATACACACACCCTGCTTTCGTGGTATTGATTCAGCATAGAGAATTGGTGCCAACAGCGCGTGGGGGAGAAGCATCGTGGTTTTTCGGCACAACCAGCGCCGACAGAACTGGCAGACACAGTGAATCACAGAAGCGTTCATATACGAGGGAACAAAATGTCTGTCACATTAAACCTGAAACATTACCACTGTGTTGAATGTGTTTTCAAGAGTAAAATTGCCATCTTAATGCGGCGACTTTCTCTCACTTTTTACACAGTGGCTAGGCAGTGGTAGTGAGTGACTTCTCGACAGGAGGCTGACTGCAGTCTCACTAAATAACTGGAAGAGGTAGACACATTTCAGAGATCTCATTTTACTCTGTCAGGGAAGAAGCAGTGTGTCGCTATTTGATGGCATGGCTGCTCCGCGTGACAGCTTTGGGAAAACTGCCACCTCTCGGTACCTTATTGTCTCTGGTGTTGCAGTGAGTCGCGCTGCTTCTCGATGGAATCACAGGCCAGGCGGGAGCAACATGACTGCTCGCACAGACTCCATTTTTACTTGTCCAGTTATTTACCATCAATGCAGCGGCGGGATGACATCTTGTCGCCACCATCGAGAAACCCCCCCCCCCCTCCCTCCCCCCCGAAAGAC
>JAOVVB010087537.1:0-13447 GCA_028570985.1 Heterobranchus longifilis
TGTGTGTTTTGGGTTGAGTCAGAGAAATAGAGGGAGGCAGAGAAAGTGTGTGCGTGTGCGTGTGCGTGTGTGTGTGTGTGTGTGCGTGTGCGTGTGTGTGCGTGTGAGACAGAGAGGGATTATACATGCAGAGTTTGTGTGTTTGTTTGATAGATGATGTGTGTACTCTATGTGTATATCTGAGGCAGGGTCTGTCACCTTATGTATGTCTATATATTATGTGTGTGTGTGTGTGTGTGTGTGTGTGTGTGTGTTTATCCCTTATGCCTTGTTTTTAGGGGAAAACAAGTCTACAGCCATGCTAACGTCAGTATGCTATATAATGCAGATATAATTGTTTACCATGTTCACCGTCTGAGGTTAGCGCAGTGGTTCCCAAACTTTTTTTTTCAGATAAAACTATGTTCAAGCCCCCCCACAGTGCACCCATACAACCTTGCAAACTTCTATAGAATTTATTTTAAATATTGCCTGTAATTAATACAGAACTGCAACTTCAGTGTGCCAATTTTTATGTCATATTTTTTTGTCTTTCCTTCTTTCGGTAGTTGTGATGTTTGGTGTGGATCCATTGTCTTCTTTATGTTTACCTGACAGTCGTGTCACAAACTTGTCCATGTTTTTCTATAGTGCAGCAGAGCCATGCATCATTTATTTATATTTAGCCTCACCACACCCCCCCTGTAGTCACTCTGGGGCCCCCCTAGGGGTCCCGACCCCCAGTTTGGGAACCACTGGGTTAGCATAGAGTCTGCAGCCATGGTAGCGGCTCTGTAAGGCTGTACCATAGACTTTATAAAAGAAGTCGACGTAGCCACCGTGACGTCACCCATGTTTGGTTTGGCATTTTGGCCATCGTCAGAAGTGACCATATTTGGAGCAGAGGGTGAAGCGGGGGAGGAGAGAGCGGTGGATGTAGCAGATAGCTAGCAGCTAGCCACCTGTCACTCAAAGCAGCCACGCCCTTAATTATGCAGAACTTCAAGCCTTAATATAATTTAAACAACTGAGGCTGATGGGAATAATGTCATTAGTTTAACAATACATTTATTTATTTATTTATTAGTCTACAACTATAATCGATTAATCCGTTTTCAAGGAAGATACCAAATATTCACTGGTTCTCAGCTTTTCTCTGTCAGTAAACTGAATATCTTTGGAATTTGGACTTGGTTGGACAAAACAAGACATTTGGAGACGTCACTTTTGGCTCTTTGAAATGATTATGGACATGTTCTTCTATTCTGACATTTTTTAGACAGTGTACAGTCTGTCCTTCCTTTCCTGTCACAGTGCCCTCCATTTTTTTTGTCAGTTCCTCCTTTTCTCTGTGAGTTCTTGTGACAAAAAATGCTACATTTATATTTTTCTGTCGAGCCCTGTAAACATACAGCGAGGGAAGCTGCATTCTCAACACCTTAAAGGATTTGAGCTCTGTTTTATTACCTTACAGCATATACAATAAAAAAACAAGGATTATGCAGATTTCCAACTCTCATCAAAATGCTTAATTTGAAATATGCAAACAATCACATATTGTGTACTGAGGGAAGATGGGTATAACGGAGTTGTATATTACATTCCAAACTGGCAGGTTTTCATCAGAAGCATCACAGCATTGACAGCTTACACAGTGACTAGGCTGAGTACAGTCTGGACTGTGCATCTGTGCAGATTATGGTTCTCCACATCAGAAATCGTGACTGTAAGCAGCTGCCAATCCGGTTGGAGAAGAGACTCATCTACCTCCACAAAGCCACAATACTGTCCATCAGGAAATCTGGGAACAGATTGCACTGTGCAGGCAGAGAAGAGCCAGGCGAGATCCTTTTCCCAGTGTTTCACTGTGAAGGACTCGTTCCAGGAAGATTCTGTTTGCCACCAAGAAGCACTGCCAACAGCGAGCAGGCAATCACAACAACAAAATACAAACCATCTTGCGATGCGATCGCATCAGCTGCGACGCCAAATCAGACCAGGGGCATAAATTAGGGGGCCCCTTCTCTACTTTCTTCTCCTTACTTGCTCGGATTACAAGTTTCGTGACAAAATGTGGCTGCAGACAGACACACACACACAGACAGAAATATAAACACCCGGTAAAGTCGTCAAAACCGTCTCTGCAGTAGTTCCTGCTACAGAAGGTGCATCCAGGACCACAATTAACCATGTTGACACGGGACACACCAGGCGCAGATAAAATAATCTACTCGCTTTATTCGCACGAGTTTGAATGCTGAACTTACCCAAGTTCAGATTTTTCAACTCAAGCGAATTAACTTGCGTCATCCACGCTACATCATTCGTATCATACGTGTCGCCCAGCAAGATCTCACGTCTAATCACGTCTTTACATTGACGTTATATATAATTCACTTGTGCAAATTGTTTTTTTGGCGGCCAGAGTGTACACACAGTTCAAGAACTCTCCACACTGTCCATCAAATAGCTGTCAACATCTGAACAACAACAACAAATGTCTACCTTGAGGTGGCATTACAGGAAAAATCGGAGGATCACCAAAGTCATGAGGATTCATCCTCTGGGAAACATGAATTCATGTACCAACTTTCATGAAAATGTATCAAGTAGTTAAGATATTTCAGTTTGGACAGTACCTACCTAACGTTTCACTGTACTATGAGGACATCACACTGTTTTCACACCATGGGTCATTTTAACATGCTTGTAAAAAAGGAGGACAGTCTCCATAAGATCTAGGCCTGGGTGTTGGGATAAAAAATAAAAAAAACTCAGCTGGATCCCATCCTAAAATGGGCTGAAAAGTTAAAGAGTCCCTTTAGACATATAATGACAAAGAGCCGTTTCTACTCACACATGCACATGCACACACGCACACACACACACATTTTTTCTTCCATTTCTGTGATAATGTGACAGCTGAGGTCGCCGATAAAGGGAAAGCAGAGCGGAGATAACTTTGAGAGGACGGCAGAGAGACTACAGTACATGGGTTTGTGTGTGGGAGAGAGAGTAGCTCTGTGTGTGTGTGTGTGTGTGTGTGTGTGAGCATCAGATTAATGTTCTACTGTAAGAAAACCTCTAAACCTAATTGTTGTCGTACTCTGCAGTGGTAAGGTCAGTCGAGTCATTAGCTAACCAGGGCAGATCCCTTCGGTTCGGTGAGGATCCCAGCTGTGTATTTTAGGTTGAAACTAAATACTAGAATAACCTAATTTTTCAATATCAGATAAAGTTAGTAATATGACATGTGAAGCGTCTCTGGTCAGATTAGGACTGTGGGAATATCACATGACCCCGTTACATCTGATCTGTTTCCACCTGCAGAGTTTCAAAGTGTGTGTTTAAAAATCTGTGACAAAAGAAATAGTATAATTCTACATTTACATTTCAAGGTTTTCATTATTGTGGAGGCAGGAAAATAAAGATCCGGGCCCGGATCAGAGTAGGATGTACACCAGGGGTGGGCAATTATTTTCCATGGGGGCCAAATGAGAAATTGATTGGATATCGTGGGCCGGACACAAATGTTACTCACTGTGACGAAGTCTCTGATGAACGAGGGCATCAAAGTCAGGTGTCATGTGCAGTCGGCTACAGCTGAAAGGTGGATCATCTGTAAGAGAGGGTCCAAAATTTAAAGTTTTGCATAACAGATACAGGTTGCAATGATAGTAGCAGCAACAGACATCTGGCATCAAGTGAATACACTTACAGTTTAATATAAAAGATACCGTTTGTTATCATTACCAATAAACACAGCACTGACACATTTCAGAATGAAGGCCCAATAACAGTTCAGTGGTCAAATGACAGACTGTTTTTGTTATATTTTAATTGAAGTTTTTCTAAGTGCTCATGATGGCAATTTGCTCAGGTCTGGCCTACACACTTGACCCCAAAGTCCAGTTTGTTTGATCAGTGTGAACCCTGTCAGGTGTGAAAACACAGACGTGGATTACTACTTAACTTCTTTTTTTGCCTTTATTGATAGTCGACAGGAAAGGGGCGAGAGAGAGAGAGAGAGAGAGCGGGGACGACATGCAGCAAAGGGCCGCAGGCTGGAGTCAAACACACAGCCGCTGCGGTGAGGACTCACATATAGGGTGCACGCTCCACCACCGAGCCATCAGTGCACCCCGACAAGGAGTTTTTAACCGGTTATGAAACCGTCTCAATTTAATACAGACCCAGATCTGGCTCCGCTGCTGCCTTTGACCTGGAGTCGGGGCTCCGGCGGGAGGCGGAGAGCTCCGCGCCCGACAGCAGCAACTCCTCCTCAGGCTAGAAGCAGAGCTTAACCTCGCTGCTCCGCCGGTCCCCGCTGATGACGTTGCCCCTGGGCAGCGGGGTCCGTCTTTTCTACAGTGTAGCGACATCATGAACAAATGTCACGCAGATGATGACGCAAGTGTACTCGGGTAGGGAACAACATTGCTAAAGTAGAAGTTGAGGGGCGGGGGAGTGGAGACGGAAATCATACTATCAATCAATCATACCTAATGTGAAAACGCTCTAATAGACCTTTAAGATAGAAACCGTAGGGACTTTCAGGTACAAAAAAGGGCAGAGGTGGGAACTATTTCACACAGCAGAGGTCATGTGTGGTCATTAAACCCTCATAATAAGCGTTTTCAGGGAACTTACAGAAAGTTAGACAGAATCCAGCACGTATCTAAGCCCCCCAACAATGTCTTTTTAATGGCGTTTCACCCATTAAACTTCAAAGAGGCCTCGGAAAAGAGTTCTTACCGACTTGTATGGATTTGTAAGAACCTAAATTCCCTCTTCTGTCTTTTGAGTGTCTCCCACAGCTCCACTTTCTCATCTTTCCTCCCTCTCCACCTGTCTCTTCCCTTGTCAATCACCTTTTATCTCACTGCCTCTGTCAATCTACTCTATCTCTGTTCTCACATCCTGGTCCTCTCGTCGTCCTCTTCTCGTCTCCTTTCTCGCTCTCAGACATCCTGCACATTTATCTCTGTCCCCCACTCTTGTCTTGCACTCTGCTTTTTATTCCTCCCTCTTTGTGTCTTAGTTATTAGGTGATGAGTTTGAGAATACATGGGGGTGTTTTCCAAGTTCACAAACACTGATCCAGCATTTTATCAGCTGCAGGCTTTTAATTCATTTTGGGTAAGTGTCTCTCCCCACTGCAGCTCTCCGCCTCTCTACGTCTGTGCTCCATTGTGTAAAAAGTACAACTTAGGTCCATTACAGACTCCATGCAAGTTGAGACACTTGCACTTACTCATTAACAATTATGTTTATGTTTGTAATAACCCTGGAACATAATGTAAATAAACATACTCATTCGATTTGTGTCGACAGGGATGGCAATAAAAAAAAAAGCAAGGTAATATTATTGTTAATTTAATATTTCAGTTTTAAGTGGCCTTTATTAACAAACACCACATTTCCCATTAAGATCCACAGACAAGTCAAGAGTTTTGGGCTAGTTCAGATAGGACTATAATAACAGCAGTGCACATACAACCGCCAGAATAAATGTTATATATATTGAAACTTTATGGCTGGAAATGTCCCGACGTCTCGTTAAAAAAAATCGTGTTTGTAGCCACAACCACGGCTAGAAATGTCAAGACCTCTCGTTAAAAAAATCCTGTTTGTCGCCACAACCACGGCTAGAAATGTCCCGACCTCTCGTTAAAAAAATCCTGTTTGTCGCCACAACCATAGCTAGAAATGTCCCGACCTCTCGTTAAAAAAATCCTGTTTTGTCGCCACAACCATGGCTAGAAATGTCCCGACCTCTCGTTAAAAAAATCCTGTTTTGTCACCACAATCACGGCTTGAAATGTCCCGACCTCTCGTTAAAAAAATCCTGTTTTGTCGCCACAACCACGGCTAGAAATGTCCCGACCTCTCGTTAAAAATACCCCATGTTGTTGGTCTTACAGTTAAGTTACACGCCATCCACCGTCCCCTCCTCCAGCTGATGAGTATCTCAGCTCATATAAATGTGAACACACATCACACATCTGAACTACTGCATCAAAGAGCAGAGAGGGTAAGAGAAAATAAAAATGGCATGAAAAGGAAGAGAGGTGGTAGAGATTATGAGACAAAGTCAGAGAGAGAAGGAAAAAGGGAGGAGGGACGGATACTGGAGGGAAGGAGTGAAAGAGATTAAGCAACTGAGAGCTGACAAATCATTAAACTCATACCCTAGCCGTGAGGTAGATGGTAAATGGAGGTAGTGGAGGTGAAATTGTAACTGAGGGTGATACAAAATTCAATTATCTCTATTACTTCAGTTCATTATCTTGGCTCAGGTGATCTAACGTTCCCATTATGTTATCGTTGGAAAACGGTGCCACTCTGTTGGCTTCATGTGTTTCTCTTTTGTGTTGTTTTCCCCAAACAGATTAATGGGCATCAAAACAAAAAGACAAGACCAGGTCAGTCAGTCAGGCTTTAGACCATTTTGGCACTTTATGGCTGCAGAATTATAACATTTTCTCCTGATGCACAACACCTGAGGATCACTTTCCAAACTTCTCAGCTAGAAGTAACTGACCAGTTGTATGGCTCTGCTGATGGAAAACCAGGAGATGGGATTTGGTCAAAATGCCAGCCATAATAATAACATAGCTGAGGTTCATAGTTCATTCATGACCCTTGAAACAGCAGCTCAGAACTGAATCTGCTGATGAAGATCATGTGATATGATGATGAGGAAAGCACCCAATCGGCTACTAAATAGACTTTTGGTGAGATTGTTTTCTGGTTCCAAGTTCAAGAATTAACGTTGAACCTCAGCTTTTAAGCCAAAATATTTACAAACATCTGGTTGAACATTTGCTGAGTAAGATCATGTGATATGTGAAAGCACCAGAATAGCTAGGGATCCACGATTTTATCACGATTCTGTTTCATGTTGGTTTTTACGACTATTTTCAGAACTTCATATTTCAGAACTTCAACAACACGCTGGACGGCAGCGGTGGTATGTGGTATTGAAGCACATAATATCGAACCAAAGTTCACAAACGCGAGTTGAGCACGGACACATTTAGCTGTCGGACGTTAGCAAAAGGTGCTGAGGTTAGCACAACAAGCTGATTGCCATTTTGCTGTTGCTTTTCAGTTTTCGGTCCTGGAAGACTCCGCTCGTGACGCATCGTTTGTCTCACGATTATCGGCAATTCATCGCTTAGGCTACTTCATGCGTCATTCCCCCGCTGCCTCCATTCCTGTTTCTGTTGAGCTGGCTGCAGCTTACTCAATCACACGTTTAGGGCTGCACAATATATCGCTTTCTATCGTCATCGCGATAAACTTGCACAATAAACACATTGCAAAAGACTGCGACACATCGCAAAAGACACTTTTTGAGTTAGTTAGAAGAAAGTATTAGTGGAAAACTGCACTTTAAATTGTAAATATTCTTATGTATTCAGTTCAATAAAAGAATGTTTTTATGTTTTTTTATTCAACAAGCAAATAGTTGTATTTTAGCAGTGAAAGCAGCAGAAAGGCAGAACTGAATACACTTTATTATGTGTTTATTTATCGCAAGGAATATCATTATGGCATTACTCAACACCAATATCTAATATTGCATATTTTCCTCACATCGTGCAGCCCTACAGACGTTTGTCGTTTTAGCCACCCCATGGCTTTAAAGATGCTGATGTCGACCTGTCCGTCAGTCAGTCAAAAAAACAGGGACATAATTAATTACAGAGTGCAGGCTCAAATACTTGAAAAACACCAGACCCCAGGATTGCTCGAGGACACTTCAGCACGGAAAATAACTTCTATTAACTGAGCTTGAACCCTTCCAGTTAAAGATCAATCTCTTTCCCTTACTAGGTCACACCGCTGCCACAACACAGAAATCCACATTGTTTTTATGAGTATAATTTCATAAAATAACACCTCCATTACTTTGGTTGTCTCCCTCTATAATGAAGTTATTGTTCTATGAGTGAGAGGGGCCCGGTCCAACTATGCTGCAAGGTCAGTGCTTATTGATTTACCATTCATCTGTTGTTCAGGTCATTACCGGCATGGTAGCTGTGATGATAATCTTGATTATGGATGGATAGTTCAAGTAGTGTTGTGAAGGAAGAACGGGGAGAGGGAGGGAAGGAAAGTGTGACTGTAAGGAGCAGAGACAAAAAGAGGCCGATAAGGAGAAAAGAAAAAAAAACATGAATGAATGCATGACTTTATTTAAGAAATTCTCAAGCCAATATTTTCCTTTGACATTCAGCAAAGTCATGGGAGAAAATTGAAAGAAGGAAAAACAAAAAAAAAGAAAACCCAGCCAAAAGCAAAGGAAGAAAATGAGCTGTTGTTTTGTTTTTTAACTTTGTTAAAAATAACAGGTAATATTTTTTCACATGATGATTATTAGGCTTGATCTGAGATTGGTTTGACACACATTGCCTCAAATTCTCCCTATGATAAAATATCTATTTCCATTTCCGGCCATTTCTATTTCTGCCCAAGTTTGTTCACCAAACACCATAATTGAAAGCTGATTAATTGATATGAGAATAATAATGACATGTTTCTGCTGTCTTGAATTGTCTCTATCCAGCGCTGAAGTTCTCCAGGGTCTCCTCTCTCTATCAGCGCTGGATGCTTTTCAATTAGAACCTTCATTAAAATGCCTGAGAGCAATTAATGAGCTCGTTAGATTTAGTAATCATATAATCAGCGCATGGATAAGATATCAGACTTTGGATTTCAACTGGAACACATCAGACAAACAAATCAACAGCTGAGGTCATTAGGAAGGTGTCGACGTGGTCGGCTGAACATCTCGGGCAGCTTATACAAGAAGGATGGTTAGTTTAATGACTTGGTTGAAAGGATTATTTCAGCTGACTGAGGATAGAGGGTAGATTCATGCTTTATTATTTGTATTTTAAACAATATGTTCACTTGTAACATTACAAGAGAAACATTGTGAATTCAAACAAAAAAAACCTTTCGTGTTTTGGGTTAAAATAACGCTCCTGGAGTTAGTTAAGAACGTTATGCAAGAAAGTTCACTTACGTAGCCTACATAACTTAAAAAACGTTGACTTTTGGTTTCAACACCTGTCCTGTGTTATTTTTACCAATCCACCACCCCGACATTCATACGCACTCTTCATATAGTCTTTTGTAGCCAGAACTACCTCCACAATGCTGTATCTGCGCTGGGGGAAGGTCTGGATCCAGTGCGCTTTCATAGTGAAAAAAACTCCCTGGCCTGTTTGTATTTCCTTAAACCAATCACAATCATCCTGGGCGGCGCCACGCCTCGACGGTGCCTCTGCTGATCCAGCTTACCAATAGTTGACGGCGGCCTATTTCGAGATATAGTAAGTCTATACCTGCTCATATGGTAATGACAACAACTGATGACGCCAATTCAATCGGCTGAAGCGAGGGAATACAGAGCTTTTTTAATGAATGAATCAATTGTGTCAGTATTATTATTAGATTTCATTTAGGTGTAATTGCCAGCAGTGGTGGCTTTGCAGGTACTGAATGTTGACACTTCTGTTGTTATTTTCACTTAGAGGGAGATATCGTCGCTGTCAGAAATTACTTACAAGTGGGAGGCTGATGTGTGTGTCGTTTGTTCAGTTGCTCGTAATTACAGTCTAAATGACACGGGGACGTGGTATTACTACAGCCCCATGCAGCCCCGAGCCCTGCAGCATGCAGAGACAAACAATGTTCGACAGGCCTGCTGTGCCTATAGTTAGTAAGCTATGACTGGACAATGGCTGTTCGGGGGAGGAGGTCAGCAAACGGTCAATTGGGGTGGGTATTGAATGAATTCGAGCAAAATCTTAATCGAGGTACACTGTCAACTGCGATCCCTTGCAGACGGACAAAAAAAACTAATGTTTTTGAATGGGGTCAGATGGATTTGAGTGGGCCGCTTAAATAAATTCTATACGGAAGTAATTACACAGATAGAGCCGGGTCCATATGTTTCACAATGTTCATTAAAAAAAAAAGTGCTGACTGCCAATATCATTCAGCTCTACTGAGTGTGTAATAAAAAGGAGACTGAGTTTTTTAGAGTGGAAAAAGTCACAGATGGAGAAAGAAAGGAAACCAGAGACATGTCCTTGCTAGAAAATAATTCTTTGAAGACATTTCCATCCTGCTCGCCCTCCTACGAGGACGCATCAACAACAACAACAAAACATCAATGATAGAACACCATCAAATATTTAAAAATTGAATGTCTAACTTTTATCCATTACTAATTACCCCTGAGAGGCTGGTACATACATACGCTCAAACTGAACGCATGCTGCGTTTGTAATATGGAGCATGAGGCAAAACAGTCCTCCCCAAGGCAAGAGGGAAGTGAATGATGTTTGGCAAATCAGAAATTATGCTTTCCTCTTGGTGCAAATTTGTAAGTGGGTGCGAGTGTGTTTGTGTACGTGAATGAAAGAGACACTTGAGAAAGACTAAGTGTGTTTGTGAGAAGATGGCCACGGTGGAAAGTGTGTGCGTTTTTTTTATTTGTGATGCCTTTGGAGACTTCGGGAAGCAATAAGAAATATTTAAAACTTAAATTTTACAAATAGAAGCCGAAAGGAAGTGGCAGGAGGCATAAGTAATAACTGAGCAGCACAGTTGGAAAGAGCAAAAAAATCTAACAACCCAGGGTCTGGAGCACAATATGGCTTGATCAGGGCCTGCAGAGAAGAGTGTACACACAGAAACACACACACACACACACACACACACACACACACACACACACACACACACACACACACACACACAAATGCAAACTCAGCTACACATTTCAAATCTTAGGCTTAAATCCCTAAGCAGGGTATTTTGTGCGGTTGTCTCGTCTGCTGTATATGGACCCAGATAACCAGGGGGCCACATCTCAGGTGCAAAAAAAAACCAACCTGATTCTGCATTTATTCTGTATTAACAATAACACCAGACATGTTATACGCTTTTTCACAACTGCAGAAAGAAGTAATTCTTGTGACAGACACACAGACACACTGCTCAGTGCTACTGCTACTGATGTAGCCCAACAAATATCAGGCCGAGATCATGTCGAGTGGGTGTTTCACTCTAAAAATGAGAGCAGATTATGTGATAATCAGATTCAGTTCAATCTGGTATTAAAGATGGAATTACGCTATCTTGATATTTATTGCACGCAGTCTTAATGTCTGAATCTCAAGACTGAGTTTGTTCATGATGTGAGATCGATGATACAATTCAACTGTTATTGAATATGGCATAAAGGATTGTGCAACAGTATGCAAGTGTTTACATAAAACATTAATAATCAATGAATGTTGCTCTGTTGCTTCTGTACAAACATAAAACACAGTAAATGCAACAGTTGGCCAACAAATAAACTGCACATTGTACTTTGTCATGGGAAAATAAAAGTGCTTTAAAATATAGCCTCAACTGTTTTTGTTGTCATTGCACTTTTAATACAACAGTGTCTTAAACGTACAAGGGGGAAAAATGAGAGAGGCAGGAATAAAGAGAATGTTGGCTCAACCTTTTATTTTATAATCTGACTTTTTGAAATGTGGCTTACTTACAAACTTAAATCCAAAATGTATTTTTGGTTAAAAAAGTGTCATCTGCATGGTTTAGGGTTGTTAGATGTAAAGACGGCCATTTTTTATAATGGAACCCTATTTACTTTAATATGCATGTATCAAGTACAGAGCGCTACAGGAATGAGTCAACCCGGAAATGAGTCATCTCAAAGCTGATGGGGTTTTTGAATGGGTGTTTGGTTAGATGCTTGAAAGCTTAAGAGACTTAAGAAACCCTAAAATACGTCGGTAAATACCCCGCTGGTGAATTTTGAAGCTTTTTTACGCGTTGCTAAGGCGGTTGCTAACAAGTGGCTAAATGAGACTACAGAGGTTGTCGAGGACATCAAACGTCAGCTTAGAGTCATTTAAAAAAATGACTCGTTCTAGCTTTAGTCAACACAGTTGCAGTGATCCCAGCTCAACTCAAGACTATGTAGATCCACAATCTGTCTCGAACCTCCTCTGCATTTCATTCATTTGTCAGCGTCACGTATCTTTCACTGACTCTGAACTAACACTGCGCATTAGAGAGCCGCATATGGGAAGTGTTTGGGCGTACAAGTGTCATGCAGAGTTTGTTGTGGTTGTCATTGACAAACGTCTGCTTGCATGACTTGAGCTGTCAGTCGGGGGTGCACAAGGTAAGCCTCTCCCATCTGTCGCCACACTAGCAGGTGGCCGGGATAATGATGTGGCGTAGCGAGGCTCAGACAGGGCACCAGTCAATAGACACAGGCAGCGCGACCATGTCGGTTATTTGTTTTTGGACTATGCAAATATAAGTGAGAGGAGAGTATATGTTTTTTGTTGAATGGTTTTACCTTTCAGTGCACTCAGATTGTGGTGAACCCCCTGCAAAGTCCTCATATGAAGGAATCTCTGCTTGCATCTGTCTCTATTCTTGCTTGGGGTGACAAGATAGACTTTCCTTTAATTCAAAGCCCCGAGTTCAAGCTACTTGACCTCAAGCAAGTCACTCATCCTTCCAGGTCTTATGGTGCTGTTCTGTGACCCCCCCTGAGCTCTGATGTCTCTGTTAAGGTGGATAAGAATGGCCAAAAATGACTGATTATTCCTGCTAAAAAACATACAGGTTCAAACCTTAAGTCCATAAAAGGGCAAGAGACACAACTACTTGTATAGGTGTATTTATGTCAACATAAACATGTCTTTTAAAAGATCTACATACCTACACATTACAAAATAAACAAATATAATAATATGACTCTACTATAAAACTTAGTGACTCTGGGATTTAATTCCTGGTTGACTTATTTGGTGACATTCTGTGAGCAACCATGATCTTATTTTCATGCGTCTGCGTCTTCTTCAAGAAAATCAAGAGTTCTCAAACAAGACATATTCTTTTATGAAGTGAGAAGGGACACCAGTGTTGGAATATAACTAAACACATTCAATCAACAAGTACTGCACTTAAGTACAAATCTGAGGTACTTTGTTTGAGTATTTCTTTTTTATGCAACTTTATACTTCTATTCCACTACATATCAGAGGATAATATTGTATGAAAGCTATGTATAGTTCCAAATTTGGTGATTATGAATTTGAATTTTTTTGATGGGTTGAGAAAATGATGTGTCACCCTTCTGTGTCACCCTCGACTGTACAGCTAACTAATTTAACAAACTGTTGTGATATTTATGACATCTGAAGTTTGGAGGATGACGTCTGACCTGCAGTTCTACTATAGTCATACGTCTTCATCCCATTTTAGCAACAACCTTCTTTTTTTAAACTTTGAGCACAAAATGAAGTTATTTGTCAAAAATAATTTGGCAAAAGATGTGACTCATCAACATTGTCAGTTAATGACCCAGAAAAATATGAAATATCATCAAAATGCCAAAATACACTGGAGGGAGGCT
>JAOVVB010087547.1:0-13446 GCA_028570985.1 Heterobranchus longifilis
CTTGGAAATGGAAAAAAATGCAAAACATTTTCAGCAAACATTGATGCATAGAGCCTCCAAGTGGCGCAGTGGTAAAGTGCTCGCCCTATCATCCGGAGATCGCTGGTTCGATTCCTGGGTGATGCTGTTGAGAGCAAGCTGAAGGTTTTGGAATGGCCATTACAGTCCCCTGATTTAAACATCATTGCAAATTTGTGGGTAGATCTTAAAAGAGCTGTGCATGCAAGATGACGAAAGAATATTACAGAACTAGAAGCCTTTTGCAAGGAAGAATAGGAGAAAATCACAAGTACAAGAATCAAAAGACTTTTAGCTGGCTATAAAAAGTGTTTGCAAGCTGTGATATCTGCCAGAGGAGGTACTAAGTACTGATTATGTAGGGTGCCCAAACTTTTGTACAGTGCTATAATAATGTTTTTATTTTTTATTTTTGTTTAATTTATGGCACAAGAAGTAACTATGCATCTGAAAATATTGTCCATTTCCAAGAGAGAGTGTATTAACATCTTTTCAATAAAAAAACCACCAAAATCTGTTATTTATCAGGGGGTGCCCAAACTTTTGCATAAGACTGTATGCCAAACAGGATCTCTGAATCCACAACACATCTAACACTGAAACAGGCTACTGCAGAAGAAGACCATTCCGGTTTCCACTCCTAAGAACAGAAAACTAAGTATACAATTCACATGGGCTTACCAAAATTGGACAATAAAAGACTGGAAAAACATGGTTTAGTCTACTGAGTCTCAATCCAGTTGAGCATTATTTTAGTGCCAGAGCCTACCTATGTATTGTTGCTGACCATGTCCATCCCTTTATAACCACAGGATAATGTGCTATGTCAGAAATCTAAAATCATTTCAAACTGGTTTCTTGAAGATAGCAATGCATTCGCTGTACTCTACTGACCTCCACAACCTTCAGATCTCAGTCCCATAGAGCCGAAAAATCTGCAGTAACCTGCATAATGATAATGTCGATAATGTGCATAATGTCGAACCTTATTGTATCTATGCCATGAAGTATGGGGGGGGGGGGTGCGCTAATGAAGTAGCCAGTGAGTGTATGTGCATTCACTACCATTCACTAGCAACAGCAGGTTCCGTGTTGGGCCAATAGTTAGCTCTCAAGACTGATAACGATAAGACAAAAGGAGGTTTGCTTATCACTCAAGGCATCAGTTTACTTTTTGAAGGAAAGTAAAAACAACCACTACAATCAGCAGTATAGAGAATTTTAAGAATGTATTTCAGCTGAGAGAAGAGGAAATTATGATTAAATGTGGTTTTGAGGTCATATTTGCAACAAAGAGTTAGTCGTTCAAAGTAATCTGGTGAACATTGGTCCAACATCATTTCCTCAGCAACTTTAAAGCAACTTTAACTCTCAAAAACAATCTAATACTAACTGTGTCCTACCATCTGTAATTTTGGCAAGCTAATAATGCCACAATGTTCCGATAACCAAAAGTATCTTTTTGAAAACAACTTCAGTGTAAGGTAACATCTTGGAAATAACTGTATGAATTTCAGAGTTTTTCTTTTGTATTTTGTTTATTGTCTTTTTACTTTACTGGAATGGACTCCACAAGTTTGTGCAGTTAATTTTATGATCAAATCCATTGGAGTGTTGACTGAACACATGCTTCAACAGGAAAAACAGTTAACATGGTTTTTCAATTTTAACTGAGAAAAAATGCCCAACTTTTAATGTGTGTGTGTGTGTGCGTGTGTGTGTGTGTCTGTGTGTGTTTTATATTCTACTACAGTATATTCATACCCTTCTGATGGGTCAGTATCCAGTGTGATGAAAAAATGCATATCCCTGTACAAAATATGCATTTGGTTATTGCCTGCTTATTGAGAGATATACAGTAATAGGAAGAAACTGTAATAGTTTTTTGTATTCTATACAAACATATTTCCATTTTTAAAAATTTATGACAATTTCCAACATTCTAAAAATCAGACTTTACCTAAAAAATGAAACTTGAGCCTCTGAGAATTCTTCATTTTCTTTTCAAATAGAATGAACAACTTTAGATCATTTCCACACTCAAAAAAGGACAGAAAAATAGATAAATGAGGAAGCAGTATAGCATTGACTACTCAAGACTCAAAATTTTACTGTGCACATCAAATTATATGAAGTGCCTCATACCAAAACCACTGTATTATGGCACAGTAGAAAGAGATTTCTTACTTACCTTGCTTGACATAAAGCAAAAAGTTAACTCTCTGACTATTTTAAACTCTCAGCTGTCCACTTGGTGTTTTGTGCTAAATGATTATATAGGTTATTTAAAAGGCAAATGCACTTTGCGTTTACAAATGCAGTGGCATTTGCTTCACATGACCATTTTGAGTAAAAAACATAAAACAAGGAGCTTCAGTTTAGGTTTTATTTATGCATAATTTTCTATTCTATTTCATTACATTTAACAACATAACCTGTAGTACACATATGTTGAACAAAAGACAAGAGTCCAAACTGTTGTAATGAATCACCTAGTGCTTACTTTGGTCAGTGGGACACAGGATCAGTAATGGGAGTTTTAAAGGAAAATTGGTTCTTAAACTTACTAGTATACAGGACAATATTCATTTATTATAGCACAATATTCACAATATCCTTTAGCAAAAGGATATGTAATAGTTTATTTTCATTTTTCAAAAGTTAAGGAATAATTGTAAAATGGTCTTGGGTGTACATTGCTATTTAAAGAGAACATTAGCAGTAGTAGTAGTACTAGTGGTAGCAGTAGTAGTAATTTTATTTATTTTTTACCATTAAAGCATATACAATTTAATGCTTGTTTCAGTGGTTGTAACATTGTGAAACATACCTTAAATCCAAGGTTTTGTCCTTTTTTGCATAAGTTTTGCATTTATCCTACTCAAAGGTCCTTGAGTCTTATTTGCTTTTGCAGGTTGTACCTGTATTGGTAAAAACAACTAAACTCTTTCATGTGCCAACAGCACAAGGCATACAAACATAGTGAAAAATGTGACATCCATGATGTCAGTAATGATGATATAGTTGTTTACAAAAAATGAAGAAAAAAAACAAACAAACAAACAACAACATTGTTGAAGAGAAAGGGTAGAGGAGATAAACCAGACTAATTAGACCTGACAGAAAGGCTACAGCAAATGTTTTCAACTGTGGTGAACACAATATCATAGGAAGACAACATCCTGTGTCAAACCAAATGAGGCAGATAAGCTACAAATTAGAAATCACTCCAGTCAGCTAAGAACAAGAATCTGACACAGGACAAACATTGTCTGATTTTATGACCCTCACCAAAAAAGGAAGTATACTTTAAGTTATTTTTCTAATATCGGTCTACTAATATCGGTGTACTAGTAGTACCGTATACTAATACCAGAGTTCTGATTCAATTCAATTTTATTTGTATAGCGCTCTTATCAATGGTCATTGTCACAAAGCAGTTTTACAGCATCAAAATTATGGAAATGTGTAGGAAATGTGAGAAAATGTGAAAAAATGAGAGGAGACCAGAGAGGAACCAGACTTAACAGGGAATCCATCCTCATTTGCATGAAATTGATAGCAGGAATTGTTTTGCAGTCATACTGTCTGTTAGGCAGCTGGAAGTTCAATATAACAGATGATGTTTTTAAGTTAATACAGAGTCCAGTTCGTTATTGGAAGCTCAGGTAGACTGTAGGAAATTCCAGTCCTGAGCTATTCAGAGACCAGAGAACATCTGTCTGCATCAGTTGAGGGCAGGACCGGCTTCATGAAAAAGTGGAACCATCCCCAGTTACTACACGCATCCAAGCAGACCACATGTGCCCTCCATTCGATGAGATCTCCAACCAGAAGTGGGGCACCAGGATGAGGCAGATATCATCGGTATTTAATATCCTGTCTTCATTTAAACTGCCATTGCTCCTTTAAGACATGAAAGGGTCTGGAGACGCATTTGTATAAATCCCACAGTTTGCATGAAGAGTGTGAAGGTGTGCAATCTTTCAGATGTCAAATGTGTGATTTATTAGATTCTAATACAAAAGAATACTTTCTACATATTAGCTGTATAATATTTGTGGCAGATGTTTTGTTTATGAGACTGTGAAGTAATAAGATCAATTTAGCTCACTGTTTTTATGATCTTGTTAAATGTAATTTGCAAAGTAAATCAGGTTGAATTTAGTAAATAATCACATTATGAGATTAAAGCCAGATATAATTAAGATGCATGAAACACAAATGATAAATATTATAGTTTTATTGAACATATCAAAAATCCTCAATTAACAGCATACAGTGATGAGCCACAAGTAGCCACCTGAGACCAGTCAGTGTCCATACTGACCTCTGTCCCCCACAACATTAAAACCAGCAAGTTAACAAAAAACTTTAAAACCTCACTAGTGTTAGTTATCTAGACACGCTAATCCACATGCTAAACTTATATTCTGACTTCTTGTCAATAATAACTATGCACTTAATTTTAAATTCGGTGCCAAAAAGTAAAATCCACCTTCACCGTCAGCTTTGTCTTGGTCTGGATGAATGATGTTCGGTAAAGTTCCCTAACATTTCTCTAACACACTGGTTACTTAAACATTTGCAGACTTAGAGCATGTGTGGAAGAAATTCTGGGAAATTATGTCTTTATTAGAATCTACATGTACTGTAGGCTTAATTGGATTGGGCATGAGAATGCTGAACATTCAGTCATAAATATATAATCAAAAATAGATTTGATTTAAATGATAATTGTAGACAGAAATCACTGAACACAAACATTATCTCTTTGCTTCACTTCTTGATAAAAAAAAATTCTGTATATTGTATTTTAGTTCTTTATTGGTAATGACATTTATACAGAATGTAAACTAAGTTTGCCATTTGCCAGTTTGATTTTAATAAATTCATTAAGGTGTAATATACATTTGTAAGGTTAGCCAAAGGTTAGCCATGTTGATCAACTAGGGAAACCTGGGTGTACATGTGATGAAACATCTCTCTGTCAACAGACATTTTATATCAAGAACATAATACATAATAATATGCGCATTTTGTGAGTGATAAATGTTTGTAGTAAAATGTCCATTTTTTTAAAAAAATAATCATGAGTTTAGTATCAAACCAGTTGCCAGCTGATGCTTCTTCTTCAGGGAACTGGGAAATGTACACTGTAAAAAAAATATTCTGTAAAAAAACGGTAATCTACTGGCAGCTGTGGTTGCCAGCATTGCACTGTTAAAATACAGTGGGTTACTGTTAAAATTAACAGCAAGATGCTGTTTTGTTAGCAACAGCATACGACTGTTATTTAGCAGCAGGATACTGTTTTGTTAGCTACAGCACACAGCTGTTATTTAGCAGTATATACCTGTTTTACATTTTAATCACAACCCAATTATTCTAAATTGCAAATGCTATTATACCCTGCTTTTTATATTTGTGGAAAACAAAATAAATAAGGCCAACTTATTGTTTTAGTCTTTCTTTATTTACATTTAACATTATATTAATTGTTAAGCTGCTTGTTGTGCCAAAAAAATGTGAAAAATGCAAGCCATCATATTTTCGAGTGCATAAACTATGGTGCAACAAAAAATCACCCATAACATGGAGAAATACAAAGATGGCTTAAGAAAACAAAAACAATTTCAAAATGCCTCAAATTGACATTAAATAATAAACAAGCTTCAAATCAAGCTTCAGAAAAAAAAAACACAATATATATAAGTAAAATAAATCAACAAAAGGCTTTATCAAACACCAGCCCTTTCTGGGCATAAAAAGTAGAGTACAAAAAATACAACAGTATATACAAACCACTATAAAACAAAAAACATTTTAAATAAAGTGCCACTCAAAGTCCATCAATCTTTTTAAAAGATTTGACACTTTCAGATTGACTGTCATGGTCTTCTTTTGAACAGTTTTCCCAGTCTTTTTAGATGTCACTTTTCCTTTTGCAGCCTTGGTCCCTTTTTCCGGATTTATTCCAACAAATCGTCTGAAAAATAATAGGGGAAGACTTTCTGTGATCAATGTCTTAAAACTTTAATAATAAAACAAGATTTAAAAGATTTACACAGTAGTGTACAGCTTGTTATTTAATACATTAGCTAATGTTATGAAGTGTTACCAAACTTACAGCTTAAACCTTTAAAGACCCAGAAACTTTAACTTTGCTTTTTAAAAACACTATTATTACCATATTATTGAAAAACAAACATAAATTTACCTTTGAAGGAATTCCAGTGTGGATGCTGCTTCCTCTTGATATTGCAGGTTGAAGATGTAATACAGTGAAAACAAAGCAGCAAGTCCAGAGAGAAAGGTTGGTTGCACACCCTCGCAGATTATTCTGCCCTCCAAGCTGATCATCCATTGTTTCATCCACTGCCCTTGAGTATCACTTGGACCTTAAAGGAGTGTACAGATTATGTTATAAACTATTATCCTTGGAGAGCTAACATAGAAAAAGCAGTGAGAAAATTATGCAAGCCCTGACAAAATCATATTATATTCATATCTTCCAAGACAACAAACCTTGCAGTTTCAATATTGTAGCCAACAAGCCACTAAGGTTTTGATATGGTAACTAAACAGCACAAACTCATTCAGGCATCACATAAAATATTTTCTTCAGTTTAAAAAAAGTACACTTTAATCAAACATTTTTAACACAGTGGCCAGAATGAGACATATAGATATATATATTTTAAGGTAACCATTTTCTTGCACTATGTAGACAAACAGACAATTTTTTTATTAAAATATCCTAATTTGTAGTCAAACGAGTCCTATAAGTATGACAAAACATATTTTATTGAACCATTCCTACACATTTGTTCATAGTAAGAACAAATAATAATGTATGGCAAGAACTAATAACAATGTATATAAAGAAAAACTTACATTTTCTTGAAGAATAAGCCCATCTTGATTCTCTGCAAAGTGAGCCATTAAGAGTTAAACAATGAGATGGGCTGAATCAATGGCTTCCTCCTTAGAAAGAACTACCTTAACTTCTGAGTTAGTTGGCCTGGTTTTAAAAAACTCTAAAATGCTCCTCCTACACCCTTCAACAGAATGTTCAAATGCACGTAGGACATTGATCTCAGTCAGAAGCTCAAAATGTGTAAATAGGCCTTTCTGAAGAAAAAGGTATGGCCACTTTTTCATTATGCTATTTATTTGACTTCGTTGCAGGCAGAAAGTTGTCTCCATCAATTGTATTACTTCAGCTTTCTCGCCACCCTTTGTTCCTTCGCGAGAGTAGATATCCTCAAGTATTTGACGTTTATTCTCAACTGAGTCATCCGTTTCCTCTAAAGGAAGATCAGGCTGAAACCGTACACAACCATATGTGTCGGTTGGTCCTCTTTTAACACCACGGACTGATGACCGGTGCTGTCGGAAGCTGGTGGTCCGACTGAGGTTCTCAATTCTTGTCTTCTCCAGGGCCAAAAGTGAGCTGTATCCTTCTCCTATAATTCGTCCATCATGAAGCTGGTCTGCAAAGCTCTGGGGATATTGATTGACAATTGGTTTACAAATGGTAAGACACTGTGCACGTGTTGGGGTTGTCTCAAAGTTTTTCATTTCATCTGCAAGCACCCTAACCATTTGTCGTCTTGCTGCTGGTGAAGGCCTTTTTCCAGAGGAAATAGCAAACTGAATTTCTGCAGGCATAAGCTGCCATGGTACTTTGAAGGTGTCTGGCCATGATTTCCTAATATAGGATGTAGATGACATACTGCATTCAAGACTGCTGGATTCTCCATCAGTAGAGACAGACAGATTAGAAGAGCATGGCAATGGTGAGGAGCTCCCAGCTGACAAGGAAGGAGTGTTCTCCATGATGGTGAGATCCAAAGTGACAGTTTCCCTCTCTATAAACCACCAAAATATTGAACAGGCAGTTAAAATTCACCCCACTTGATCTGCATAGACACAACTTCAATTAAGCATAATAAAATATATACATCATCACAAATAGTTTGTTTTTTGTTTTTACAAATGTAGGCATCATTTAAAACTATTTACATTGTTCATTTTACTACTGTAGTGCACAAGCAAATTAAATTGTTGAACAGGAAATTAAAACCCCATTAAAATTTTAACACTCTTACTGTAACATGCACTTCATGCACTTTCTAAAATGTCATGTCTAAAATTTGTCTATTCACACTTTCTAATATTAAAGAAGTAGTTCACCATGACATTAAAATTACCCCATAATTTACTAACACATGTCATCTTTAGTGTATATGAATGGCTTTCTTCAGATGAAAACAATAGTGTTATATCATTATATTTGTTATATTAAATAATAGCCTGGCTCTATCTGGATTTATAAAGTCATTCAATGGTGACCAATGTTTTGATGCTCCACAAAATGCATCCATCCATCATAAAAGTAATCCACATAACTTTGGTTAATAAAGGAGAATAGCTCATTCAGTGAATGCCATGTTGCATATAAATGTATATAAAAAATAAACTCCAGCACAGCAGGTTTAAAATGGTGGCATGTGGAATGTCACAATACACTCAAGAACAAATTATATTCATAAATACTGACATGTTGCCGATCTCAAAGTTACTTTCTTGCATGTCTGCTTCTGTATGTATAGATTTCTATGCAATATTATCTCTAAATTAGCTCACAATGTTATTAGGTTTGCTCACAAATGCATCATTTAACTTTGGAAGAAAAGATATATTACCGATTGTATTTACCTACAGTGGCATTAGTATGTAAATTATGTCATTTTTAAGTTCTGGCTAACTAGTTATTGAATAAAAATGTCTGCTTTTGCTTCTGAGAACAAATGTAAATGAGATATGAAAATGTAATTACCCATTTTGAAAGCACTGAGAAGTTTTCTCACTTTTATAGCTGGTAGAATGCTACTGAGGTCATGTTCTTGAACAAATTGGAGATCATCTCTGGATTCCACTCCCGACTCTAAAAGTCTCTCAATCAAAAGCTCTGTGGTGTTCTCAACATTTGTCGGCAAAGCCCTGAGGGTGATTGCCCTCAATTCTTCCACCAAGCAAGACATTGCTCTAAATTAAGAGAAGGAAATGATGAAAAACTATTACAGACATATCAAAGAATGTGTATTTGGACAATGGATAATAATCCAGGAGGTCATTCTGATTAACACAAGAGTAGGAACCATTTTTTGCTGTCAAGCAGTATGTTATGGATAGTGGAAGTTTGGAAAAGTTCAGTGATGAAATACACTGAAGAATTCTGTATGACTGTCATCACAATCCTTCCCACAATAATGCCTTCATCAGTTTCCTGAATAACAACATACATGTTTTTTTTGTATGTTGTTCCTTTAACAGTTGCCTCATGAGCAACCGTAGTATTTTCAGGCTGAAAATCATATCCAGCCACAGCTTCCCTAATGGCGTCATTGTAGTCACTTACTACAAACTCTGTTGCCTTGTCTGCTACAATAGTGGGAGGGAAGAACTCACCAGCGTGAAGAAATGCCTGGAGAAGCTGATGTCTTTCTGCAAGAGTAAAGCACAGATTTTTAAAGTTATGTAATTTTCTTACACACTGTTTGAAATAAACATGCTTGCTCTCAAACCTTAAAGTCCACAAGCGAATGAGTGGACCAAAATATATAATCAGGTCAGGGTAGTGGCTAAGATAATGATGTTTAGGTCTGAGACAGTGGGCAGGAAAAATGTGTTTCCTAAAATGTAGGTACTCATCAATCAAAACTCTCAAATACCCCACCTGACCGGTGGAAATGGCTGGTGAACAAACAAGTGCAACGATTTCCCTTAACAGTAAAATTAGTTGCCAAACTTCATTTGTATCAGGGGATTCAATTT
The DNA here is from genome assembly GCA_028570985.1 of Heterobranchus longifilis. Taxonomy (NCBI): domain Eukaryota; kingdom Metazoa; phylum Chordata; class Actinopteri; order Siluriformes; family Clariidae; genus Heterobranchus; species Heterobranchus longifilis. Next base: position 9,862 of record JAOVVB010087547.1, read on the forward strand.
TGTCACCAATCAACAATGGCAGCATCCTCAAAAAACACCAGTTTTGTACAGCGTGGCCACCAAGCTTCTCACTTCCTGGGTTAATTTCACAAGGTCTGTCCCTGTTTTCGTTACCCAGAAACCTAAACTGACTGATCCTGCGATTTAATTCCAGGTAAGTAAACTGTCTGTCAACTTTTACAAGATGTTGTATACATAAAGGAATGTCATACGACACAACACCTTCAAACAAATCATGTCCAAGGCATGGGGGCAACCCTGGCTGACAAACATGATAGAAAGAGAGCTCATTGAATGATGAGTCGAACTTGATGCCTCCACTATGAAGCAAACCCTCGGGATGGTTTTGAACATGATCTTTGTACGACTGCACTGTACGAAATGTGGCCCTGGAAAGTGGATCTTGCTGAAATGTTTTTTTATCTACTTCACAGTATCGGCAGAAGTATGTGCTTCCACTGAAATTCTCCACAAACCCACCTATGCTATGTGAGCCTAAATTGTCACCGGCTATCGCCCACAGAATTGCTTTAATGTTCAGTCCATCAGGAAAACATACACCTGTAGTCTCAAGGTCTTTTAGGTCGTCGACTAAGCACCTCATGACCAATTTTTCACCAAAGTATTTGAAGTCTTGTTCCCTACAGAGAAACACCAATTGCATTTGATCAGTACTTGATCTGTTATAAGGACACAGATCTGCTAATGTAAGGTACATAGCAAGTATTTTATGTTTTTTCCTGCCAGACCCTAAAGGGTTCACAACTTCAAAAGAGTCTTGATATAAGATCAAGCCTAAGGCAGATTTATCTATTTTATGCATGTTTGCAGTTCCATTTTCACCATCCCACACATCTTTTAAAATGTCCTTCACTGGGACATGACTGTGCACATCTCTGTACTGTTCCCTTACAGACCTGCAGTTAAGAAGAGTTTCAATTGTTTGTTTAATCGGTATGTACTGTGCAAAACACTCTTTTCCTGCTTCATTCTGTCCTAGACGAATAGGGACCGGCTCAACATAATGGAAACTGTTCTTGAAAAATGATTTTCTTCGCTGATCTGATCTTAAGGTATGACTGTTACATGACATAAAAAGATCTTCAGCTTTAAGATCGTCAAGAACCATTTTTATCATTGTCTCTGGAACGTCAAGTGAAACTAACTTTTCCTGAAGTTTGAAAAGCATATGAGACAGGTTGATTTCATGGATAGACTGAATATCTTCAATGACTGTCTGAATTACTGAGACTGGAAGCAATAATTTTGCTTGCAGTTTCAAATAGAACAGAGCAAGATTCCTTAAAAACAATGTCTCATCAACATTTTCAGGACTTACATCTGGTTCCTCACAGTTCTCACCTTCACTCGTCTGTGTATCAGACTGAAAATTATCCTCTCGAATCTGTGAGCAGCTGGCTTCAGATGTCGTGATTGATTGTCTTGTGTCTTCTTTATGTTTTCTAGACAAATGAGAGGTAAATGTTGATATAACAGCAAACTTTTTACCACACTGCATAAAAGGGCATGTGACTCTTCGACCCTCTTTAATGTGCATTTTGATATGAGAAATAAAGTCAGGTAAACTGGAACTTTTGGCACCACACAAATCAACATGACATTCCAATGAATGTGTAGTGCACATTGTGGTTTCTGACTTATATCTTTTATGGTGTCTGTATACGTGAGATTTCAAGCCTGCGTGTTTTTGAAACTTTCTATTACAGTTACGTATGCAACAACGGAATACACTATTTGAGACATGACTGTGTATTTTCATGTGTTTCACATAAATCGCAGGGGTAGCACACGTTTCCCTACAGAAATTACAGGGAAACATAATGCAAAAAACAGCCGGAACACTAACTAACAAATTACTGATGCAAATGAAAGATAAAATGGTGACGAAGTGCAAGAGTATTTGACGTTAGATTTTTTTAAATAAGCACATTCACAGTAATCTGTCGATAATTTGCTTATAACATTTACTGTCAACTAAAATAAACTAAACCTGTCTTTCCAACTATGGGTATAGCTTGCCAATGTAATGTAAAGTTAAATTGAGGTAAAATGTAACAAGCATATAATTTATCTTGTATTTGAACATTAACGTTAATTTACCCAGTCAGTTTGGGAAAGTTTCAAGCTGCTAACTGCATGTAATTAAGTTAATTACAACGGCTTCACCGAATCTTTAACGTTACCGCATGAATTTTAGAAATCGTCTGTAACACCAATAAAAATATGGTGTATTGAACCGATGAATTTAAAAATAATACGAAAATCGAATTTCAGAGTTGAACTTACAGATTTTTCGTCAAATGAACAGTTTGAATAAAAGCGAACTCTTACCTGTTAGCAACACGATGGAAAATGTAATGCAGTATGGAAGTTCCGCAGCTCCGTGTCGCGCCAGATTTTTGTTTTCTGTGTGTAGCCTAAACACACTTTCGGCATCCGTCCGTGGCACCCAGCTACGATGGTCTCTGTTTTAATTGATCCGTTACCCACATGTTTTTATAATGTTATTTTTAGAAATACTTTAGAAATAATTATAAAAAACCCTCTGTAATATTTTTAAAGATATGACAAACATAGATAAAGGTGCACTCTAATTACCTCGTGGTGATAATACACGTCGCACAAATAAAAAAATATGATATAATACCGTTAAATAACAGTGACATACTGTTGTTGTTCGACTACTAACCTGAAGTGAGCAAGTCTTCCCACAATGCACTGTAAAAAACGGCAACCTACTGATATTTCATTAAAACAGCATTTTTCTGTTAAATTTCTATGTAAATTTACAGAAATTTTTTACAGTGTAGACCTCCGGATGTGAGAGGTTACAGCATCACCCGGGAACCGACCCAGCGATCTCCGGATGATAGGGTGAGCACTTTACCATTGCGCTACTCTGAGGCGTTTTTTCATTATTTCTTATGGGGAAATTCGATTTACGAGTGCTTTGACATACAAGCCCGCTTCCGGAATTAATTATGTTCATATTACAAAGTTTCACTGTACATGTATAGATTATAAACAAATATCTATTAATTTAAATAATTGACCACAGACATTAGAAAGACACACTGTCCCAATAGAGAAGAGTTCAGAAAAGATAAATTTCATATGGTGCGTAGGTACAATAATATACTGTAGGTATTGAGTTGTTTCTTTTTCTTTCTTTCTGAGTTAGAGAGAAAAATCTTGTTCAATTTTATCTTTCTGATATATACTACATATCATAGTCTGTTATTTCAGGTGTAAAAAAAAATTTACTTTTCTTTTTATTTCGATTATTATTAAAAGGGTTCTGAGGAATATATTCCTTTTGGATAGATATGAATTAGTTTCTTTGTAATTTGGTTTATTTACTAAATATTTTTATTTTAAAGTGTATTTGATGTACATGATTGGTGGATTCATGTTTTGGGTTTAATTTACCTTTAATGTGAAAGAGTCTCCTTGTTTTTTTTCTGTGGCTTTGTTTTATGTAGGGTTGTTAACGTAATAATGACAATGAATGGCTGCCGGCATTCTTCATCATTAATATGTAGGGTTTACATAATAAAGACAACG
>JAOVVB010087567.1:0-13446 GCA_028570985.1 Heterobranchus longifilis
TGTCTTTGGAGCTTTCTTTTTCACTTGTACATATGCTCTTTGCTTTGCTTTTGTTGTTGTTTTTATTTGTTTATGTACACTTTTTGTTTCTGTGTTGTTTCTTGTTATGCACCGTATCATCAAGACAAACTACTTGGCAATAAATCTGATTCTGATTCTGATAAACATTTTCCTGCACAGTACTGTTAGCTTGCTGGGCTACTTTATGTAGGTCTACATGTTACCGCCGGCCAGCTACTTTATATCATGTACATTTATTTGTATGTTTCCATTTATTGTGCTCGGTCTTCTTAACAGACTGAATGTTGATGTTTATATTTTTGAGACTTGAGCCAAATCTGAATGCAGTTCAAAGCCCATGTTGTTTGCCGTGTTAGCGTTAGCTTAATTTTTGCTCCTCTGTAATTTGACGAGGTCGGCTGATGAGACTGCGGTAAAGTGAGCTGTCGGGTGCAGCATTCTGCGGCTCCCGCAGTCATCTGAGCACACCTGGAGGTTACCGACGTATCCAGGCTTCTTTTCTTCCCTTCGTCCTCTTCTGACGACCATTCATAATTAAACTCAAATGTTTTTTTGTGGAAATATGTTCATCTTTGCGGTGCAAAGTTTGTTACATTCTAAGATGGATAACGACCGTGAGAACACCTGGCGGAGTGATACATGGAGTTAAAAGTCTCAGTGGTGTTGTAGTGAATATCAGCACTCGTGGAATGCCTCTTGTCCAATCAAATTACTTGGTCGGAACTAACTGTTGTATAATATTATATACTGTACAATGTGTGTGTATGAATATGCGTGTGTGTAGGTGCTGAGGAACATGGTGCACTGTGCAGACCTGAGCAACCCCACCAAGACGTTGCCGTTATACAGACAGTGGACGGAGAGGATCATGGAGGAGTTCTTCAGACAGGGTGACAAGGAGCGAGAGAGGGGGATAGAGATCAGCGCCATGTGTGACAAACACACTGCCTCCGTGGAGAAGAGTCAGGTAACGCTCGCTCTCTCTCTCCCATCCACTTTAAATGAGTCATTGTTAAAACAGTTAATCCAAAATGATAAATTGGAAACAGTTTTTGAAGCATAAATCCTTCAGTTTATGGTGAAGACAGAGGTGCAAATGGTCTTTTTTTTTTGAGGACGTTGTTGGTGTCATTAATAAAACACTATTACTACTATAAGTTTCGTAATGTGGCAGCGTGAGGAAAATGTCATAATGATAAAATGACACCACACAGGAAGCCTGCATGAACAGTGGTCACATATAGATTTTCTCCAACACTAACTGAGAAACACGCTGAGATATTTGCTGAAAATGACACAAACTGCATCTTCAAAGTTGAATCAACACTTCAGGTAGCCAATAAAAAAAACATGTTGAGCATCACTATAAAATGATGACAATAAGTATGGTATGTCATAAAAAGTCATAGTATAGTATGTCAAAAAAAGTTTCTAAAAAAGATGTCGAAAAAAAGTGAAAAAGTCATAGAATAGTGTGTCGGAAAAAAAGTGGTCAAAAAAAGTCAAAGTAAGATAAGATAAGATAAGCTCTATTGTCCCGAAGGAAATTTGTCTTGGACACATTCACATACAGTATCTGCTGTTAAGAAAATACAACATAACATAGTGCATACAAACAATACATAGACAGACTATCACCAGCTCACATGGACACACTCACAGACTGCCACCAGCCAACAAGTTGCACACTTACAACACATCATAATGGTCATCATGATTGTGTACACAATATGTGCAGTAAGAGTAAGCAGCCTCATCAACACAGAATCATCATTAAAATGTACTTGTAGTTAGGATAAAAGCACTAACAGAGGTTAGGCTCTGGCTAGCTTGCAGGGGGACAAAGGAGTTCTGCACTGGGGAACTCTAAAGTGTCTTCCTGAGGGGAGAAGCTGGTACTCAGGGTGGAGGACATGAGTGGAGTCTGGAATGATCTTCTGGGCTCATCTGATGGTGGTTTTGTCAAAGACAGTGTGGAGTGCTGTCCTGATTCCCATGATTTTCTTGGCTCTTTGCGTTCGCCGGGTGATCAACAGTAGAGGTTGACAAACCAGGCTGAGATGCCGTACCTCAGGATGCTCTCACCTACAGCATGGTAGAAAAGGAGCAACACTTTTTCTGATTGACACCAAAGACCCTCAGCTTCTGGAGAAAGTGTAGCCGCTGTTGGACCCTTGTGCAGACCTAAACACTCCATGGCAGTTTGTTGTCGATGTGTACGCCCAGGTATCTGTACGAGTCAACCTGGGCGATGTTGTGGTCACGGACTGGTGAGTGTTCTCCAAGGTTCCTCTGTTTTATTTATGTTGAGGATGAGGAAAGTTCTGAATCTCATATCTGTATGTAGCTGTGTCTATCTGTCAGACATGAGACCCAGGATGGCTGTGTCATCAGAAAACTTTATCATGTGATGATTAGCAGTACTGCATGTGCATTCCTGAACAGGACTGGGCTACTGACGCACCCCTGGGGGGGCGCCGGTGCTGATGGTCAAGGGTTCAGACAAAGTTCACCCTGACTTGCTGTGATGTTAACATTCATGAGCTGCAGCGTATTCAGGAGAACATGAGGATGTAGAGTGTTAAAAGGCTGAACTGAAATATACAAACAACAGTCTAGCAGAGGCCCTAGGATTCTCAAGGTGTTTAGTAACTAGGTGCGCTGGGTGATTGCATCATCAGTGCCTCTCTGGTGTGTGTATGTGAACTGCCAGCCGTAGTATGTTCACAATGAGCTTCTCCATACACTTCATCACAACAAGTATTGTATGCCGAAAAAAGTAATAGTATAGTATGTTTAACAAAGTGGGAAAAAATCATGATATAGTATGTCAAAAATATAAAGAAAAAAGTGTGTCGAAAAGAAGTTAAAAAAGTTGTGGTATAGTACAGAGGATTACACCGCCTACCACCTCAGAAAATATAAGACTCTGCAAGTATGACCATTATGATGATATGATCATATATGATCATGATTATAGTATGTCAAAAAAAAGTGAAGAAAGCGTCATAGTATAGTATTTCGAAAAAAGTGGAAAAACATTTTCATGTCAAAAAAAGCATCATCGTATAGTATGTCGAAAAGTTAAAAAGTCATGTTATTAGTATGTCGAAAAAAGTGAAAAAAAAACCATCATAGTATAATATTTTGAAAAAAGTGAAGAAAAAGTATAGTATAGTATGTCAAGAAAGTCATAGTATAGTATGTTGAAAAAAAGTCACGTAGAAAAAAAAGGAATAGACAAATTTGGTTAGTTTAGTTGGTTAGTTGTGCAGTTCTTTCTTTGTCCCCCAACATCAAAATAAAATCTTTTCATAAATCTGGCAGAGTGATGAAGCCTGGAATAACTTAAGATAAAATCTGGCAATGATTAAATCTTTTGTTATTGTATTTTGGATGCATGTATAACAAACGCATTTCTGTGTCGACGTCCAGCTGGCAGTGGCTTCAATCATATTCCTCTTTTGATATCCATGATGTTAAACAGTGACATTTTTCAATTTCAGTGTCAAGTTTCTGGTCACTAATTCTGTATTTTGTTTTCTTTTGAGATGTTCTGCCAGCTGGATTTCTCTATACTTTAAAGTTTATTTGGGGAAGATGCTTATTTGCTTTCTTGCCGAGAATTAAATAACAAGTTTTGTATCATAAAGCTGGAGCCAGCAGCCAGTTAGCTTAGCTTAGCTTAGCATAAGGACTGGAAACGAGGGGAAACGGCTAGTCTGGCTCTATCCAAAGTTAAAAATACAATAACCCAAGTGTAAAAACAACAATTTGTAATTTTACAGGGGTCAGTGACTTCCCTGAGTCCCTGGAAAAATTGTCATTTTGACTCTTGGATGAATTGAACAAAGATATAATGTGTTAATTAGTGAGCTAGATGTGCTGGTAGACAGATTGTGTTACCTTTAGACAGAGCCAGGCCAGCTGTTTCCCTGGTTTCAGTTTCAGGCCTGTAGCTTCATATTTACCACCAGGCACAGACTGACCATATACATATGCTATATTGCACTTGTTGCTGAAACATGAAAAGAGAAAAAAAAAATGTTTAAAACTGGGCAAAATTATGTTTAAAACTAGGCTAAATTTGACAGCAAATTCCCAGGCTGCTTTTTGTTGCCAGTCCACCCCTGTTTACCACAAACACATGAGACATCACAGCAAGAAAGCAAATCAGCGTATTTCCCAAAATGTCACTGTTATTTCACCTATGATTATGGTCTTACAGGCGTGATTCTTTTTCTTTTCCAGGTGGGTTTCATCGATTACATCGTCCACCCGCTGTGGGAGACCTGGGCTGACCTGGTGCACCCAGATGCCCAGGAGCTGCTGGACACGCTGGAGGAGAACAGGGAGTGGTACCTGAACACCATGCCCCAGTCTCCCTCCCCTCCCCCGGACAGACACCTGCAGCACGACCGCTTCCAGTTCGAACTCACCCTGGAGGACCTGGAGCACAACAACCACAACCACATACACCTGAGGAGCAACGGCCAGAAAGATATCTGTGATGGCGACGCTGCAGACCGAACGCAGGACGATGTAGAAACTGAGAACGAGGACGAGGAGAATCACAACAGCGAACACAACGGAGTGCAGGATGAAGAGGAGGAGGAGGAGACTGGAGAAAGAAAGGGAGGCGAGGAGGAGGATGCAGAGGAACATGGAGAGGACCAAGTAGAAGAAGACGGAGGAGAGCAGACAGATGAAGTGAACGACGCAGAGGAGGATGAGGAGGCTAAAGAAGAGGAGGGAGAGAAGGAGCAACAGGAAGGGGATGAAGAGGATGGTGCAGAAAATGAGGAGGTGGAGACGGAGGAAGTAGAAGGCGAGGAAGCTTTGGAAAAGCTAGAGATAGAAGGAGAATTAGAGGGGGAAAAAGAAGGTGAGGGGGAAGAGGAAATGGAAAATGAGGAGGCAGAAGTGGAGGAAAAAGAGGAGGAAGAAGAGGAGACAGTAGAGATGGAGGAAAATATAGAACAAGAGGAGGGTGAGACAGAGGAGGTGGCAGAAATAGAGGATAAAGTTGAGGAGGAGGTGGAAGAAACAGAAGATGTCGAAGAGGAGAAAGGAGAGTTGGAAGAAGCAGAAGAGGAGGCGCCAGTTGAGGATGAAGCTGGAAACGAGGACGAGGAAAGTTAGTCTGGTGTAAAAATTAACAGGGTCAGTGAGGAAAAGTTTAAGAAAGATTTTTTTTTTTAAAAGTACGTAAATGGAGCCGGAAAGGCTTCGACGGTTGGCAGTAAGACTGTCACGGAGGAGGATGAAGAGCTAAAGAGGCACTTCTCTCCAGATGCTCCGACCACTTTATGGTGTGACGCCCTGAGCTGAAAGCTCGACTACAGACGTCTTAAAAAAAAAAACTTCACAGACAGACAGTACAGCACCGGACACAAATACAAAACCTCCGCCGGAGCATACGCCTTCCCGAACAGCCAGATTGTTGCAGCGTCTTGATCAACTGGTAGTGATAGAAAGACTTTACGTCTTCACCGAGTATCTATACATCCATCACTGCCGTAGGGAATAAAAGGGGGGAACCTGTTTTATCGACCTTTTGTAGCTCCTGAAAATCAAAAAAAAAAAACAAGCAACTGAAATGCGTACATGCAAATAAGTGCGTGCCTGTTCTCCTGATCTCATGGACTACTACCCATCATCTCTCTGTCACTGTCTCGTTTATGAGGAAGATACCACCACACACACACCGACCAACAACTGTTAAAAGAATGTCAACTTCCTCCGTTTGTCAGAAAAGAGAAAAAAAAAAATGTCCGGAAAGTGTCTGCCTTGAGAAGTAAGTGAGAAAAAAACAAACAGATTCTGGTGGTCCATTTTCTAAGTCTGATCTAAATTGTTTTCTCTCCTGTGTTTACGACTTAAGAACAGGTGAAAAAAAGGTTTGCCAGGATAATCTTTATAAGTTCCTTAATTATTTTGTTTTCATCTGTGAAAACAGATGGAGGAAAACAAGTTTTGGCAGGTGAATTTATTGTTAAGTGTTTGTTGTTGTAATTCTCATTTTGGCCACAAGAGGCTGAAGTGCACCACTAACCTGTGTTCTAAATATGACTAAAATCATTGCATTCATGTTTTCTTTCAGGTGAGTTTTAATTAGCCAAAAGAAAGAAGGTTACACGGGGTCGTAGTGCACTTCAGCCTCTTATGGCCAAAATGAGTATTACAACAAAAACAAATTTCACCTACCAAAACTTTTCACAGAATAAAAGTAAGGCCAAATCCAGCGCTGCGGTGAAAATGCCAACCCTCCTATTCATCTGAATGTGGGTATGTTGGAGTGTGGCAGTGGGGGCCACAGGGGTGACAAAAACAACCTGCAGCAGCGGTGACAAAAAAACCCTGCAGCAGCCTACAGCGAAAAGTTGAAACAGATAGAACTTTTGGAGAAACACAACACGACGTCACGCTTGTTGTGGTCAATCATGTAACCGGCAGTCAGACTTCCACTCAGTTTCTTCACATCCCAACTACGGTACAAGAAAGTTTTTAAAAAACTATGAGGGTTAGAAAAACGAAACACAAGCACTTACCCTCTGCCGAGAAATGTGTGTAACAACTGATCATTTCCTGCAACAAGCTCCAGCACAAAGCACATAGTCCCTCCGTATTTTCTCGTCTAGCTGCTGTGAAATGAAGCTGCTTTCAAGTGCGGTTGGAAATGCTGAGATCATAAAAACGCTCTGACGGAAAACAATAATTGTGAAGTATAAAGTCTACTTGTGCTACATTGGGGGTGTTAAAAGTTTATCCCCACAACGCCGGATTTGGTCTGAACTGAGAAAAATGATCCTGGCAAAAAAAAACAATTTTCACCTGGCAAAACTTTAGATTTAGAACAGATTTAAAAAAAAAAAAACATTTACGGAACTTCTAAAGATTATTCTGACAAAACCTTTTTTTTTTCACCTGTTCGTAAATCATAAACAGGAGAGAAAACAAATTAGACCAGACATAGAAAATGGATCACCAGACGTTTTTTTTTCCTCTCACTGGCCTCTCTGGGCTTCCGTAGTCGTCTTATATTTACTACAAAAATCCACTTTGTGAACAAGATGCTGAGAACATGTTTGAGCTCTGGTCTAGGAACAGTTTAACCTCCTCACATTCTAACCTGAAAGCAACAATGCTGGATTTCTGAATAATATCTCGACCGTTTTGTCAACGTGGAAACATTTGCGGTCCAGCTCGAAAGGCTGACCTGTTGTACGTGTCGATGTCGGTTCATGTTCTAAAAAAACAACTGAAAAACACCCAGTATTCATCCCGTCTCGACAGTTTCACCACTCCCAGACTGTGAGTTTGATTCTTGGGTGAATCGTGCCAAACTGGCCCACGACCAGCACTGAGCAATTCAGCCTTCCTCCAAACGAGGTGGCATACTCGTCCCTGAAGCAATGAACTGTGGGACCAGGGTAACGGGTGTGATGGTCTTCCACAAATCCCTTTTTTCTTTGTTTTGTTTTTGTAAAAAATGGTATTTGGCACTTTATCTAACACCCCTGTTACATATATGTACATAATAAACATGTATTTTAATCTGCTGATGTCATATAATAAATATGATCAATGAAGTTGATGGATTGGTGTTTTCAATTACTTATGTCTTTCTCCCCTGAATAATACCGGAAAGGATTTATCCACAAGATAAGTAGTACTTTTGATAACTAGGGATGCACGATATGGGTTTTTTTCAGCCGATACAATAACCGATAATTGCCTGTGACTAAGGATTTCTTTAATTGAGGACAGCCCCAGTATTATCAGCAGATAATTTATTGGCTATAATTTCATTATCGGAATAATGCATAATAAATTTCCCATTATCATCCGATAATTTATCGGTACCGATATATATCGTGCATCCCTAGTAATTTTCATACATTTTCAGAACAGAAATGTGAACATTGGATAATGCCAGGTTCAAAATTCTCTGAAAAACTACGGTTAAAATGTGAAGCCACTAGTATGTAGTATGTAAATCTGGCCCGCAATAGAGTGTCTTGTGGCCCCCCAACTATTTTCTAATTCACAATGAAAATAAATTACTTCACACTTGGATTTTTTAAATTTAAAAAAAGTTTTTTTTACTTTGAATATAAATAAGGTCCCAGAGTGCATAAAAAACATCAAAATATAACTTGTTTATTAAAAGAAACTGCCAGGGGAGGATCCCACGACAGTACCCCTGAATGTCCTCAGGCTGGATTTGCCTCTTGGCAAAGATGAGTGAGGGCAGCAAACTTTGAAAGGTTGAAAACCGTCTATTAAGTTGCCTTTATTTTGCCACCTCACCAATCTTAAACCACTGTTTAATTTGTCAAACGACAATTCCTGTATGCAAGGTTACTAATATCAGGTGCCATTATGAGTCAAAACATGATTCAGTGCAGTGTTTCCACCTGGTAGCACCGCTTGAGTATAGAATATTACAACTTTGAATGTTGTTTATTAACTGGCCCCTGGCCTCCTGTCATTTTGCAAAAGTGGCCTCCGGGGCAAAGCAAGTTGAGTATCGCTGATGTAGGACCTATGTAGCCTATATGTTTCTCTGAAAAATAAATAAAACATGCCAAAAACAATTTTAAAGTGGACTTGGTACTAGGTGCAATTGGAGAAAAATAAATCATTTCTTAGCTTCATCTTTGGAAAGAAGAAATGACATGTCCCTCCGCTATGTGGCAGTGTGCGCTTAATGGATGGTCAATTCGTCTTCCGGACCGGAAGTTCCGGTCCTGTTTCGACGAAGAAGAAAATGAACGTGGATTCAAATATTTGACCCAAACAAACCATATACCGTTTATGAAACAAACGCCTCTAAACACACATGAGAGACAGCTTTTAGTATTATAACATTTCGTGTTATTGTCTTGCTGTCCGTCTATCGAAATGCAACTTCAGTAACTGGTGTAACGTTAAACTTTTGCGAAGCTGGACTGCTGCTACCCAGCTAGCTAAAGTTAGCTAAGCTAATGTAAAAGTTAATGTCATGCCATTGACTCTGCGATGTTTTTCAGTGTCTGACAGCGTAATGTAAAAGTTACTATGTTGACTCAGAGATGTTTTCGGTGTCTGAAAGCGGCCAGGCGGATTAAACTCCAGCTGAACGCCGTCGTTACAAGATGCTGCTCCACGGTTCAGGGTGAAGTGAGGGTCAGGTTTGCACCCAGTCCCACAGGTAAGATCCTCCACCCAAATAAATACTGTTAAACTGTCCGCTACGTTTATCTAGAGGGACAGCTGGGAACTGTGGGCACACAATGGGTTTATTCTATTTACCACAGCACAATTTGTCCATCAGAGATCAACCAAACAAACCCCTCATTTATACAGCAATGCAGTTTATAATAAGTCATATTTCAAGCAACATTAGACGCATTTGACTTACCAACAAGCCGAATTCATTTGTTTCCAGTATCATTTATTTACGACTTTAACTGGGAGTCTCCTGTCCTACAGTTTGTCTTTAGATGACATCCTTGCGTTTGCTCAGCCAACTTCTAGTCAAATTTCTGTCTCTGCTTGCTCCAGTTTATCTCCTACAGCACACAGCAGTTGTCATTTTCACCATGTCCATAACAAAGTATTATTTTGTCATAGTTTTGTAGATGTCATCCACACTTTTGTTTCAAAAGCCTTACATAAAACAGAGACCCACATATACACCATATGTGGAGTTGCAGATTTTAATCTGAAGAGGGTCAGGAGAAGCCTGGTGACCAGCCCTATCTGCTAAGTTCATGTTTCATTCACTATTTTCCACTAGCCAGGCTAGGTCATGAGAACAACATGTAATACTCCTTTTGATTGAAGACATTTTGATTTGTCACAGTAGGACAAGCAAGGGTGTAAATAATCAGATTAATGATGGCTGAATTCCATTTAGCTGCCTAAGTTTCAGGGTCCTAGTATTGTGCACGCTGGCTCACTGTCACACTGGCATGACTCACTGGGGCACTTGAGTACAACAAAGCCATCGTTAATGTTATTAGGAACACCTGTTGCTTTTCCTATGATGACAAGTCAAAATGTCTGCTGTGGAAAAGGCCTATTCAGTTCGTGTTAAAGTGTTTCTCTTTATTATATATATATCACTCTGATGTTGTAACAATATATTATTCTCTGCTGCAGGTTTCTTGCACCTCGGAGGCCTCCGGACTGCTCTCTACAATTACATCTTTGCCAAGAAGTATGGAGGCTCGTTCATCCTGCGACTTGAGGACACTGATCAGAGCAGGCTGGTGCCAGGAGCTGCAGAGTCCATAGAGGACATGCTGGAGTGGTCCGGTAGGAAACACGGTTATTGGGTTAAAAAATCAATCTTATCAGTACACTTAGAACAAAATTACTGAATAATATCTTACGTCCCCATTTGCAGTCATTGTTTGAATTGTACCTACGCTCACTTTCACCTCCAGGCGTGCCTCCAGATGAGAGTCCTCGTCGAGGTGGATCGGTGGGTCCATACCTGCAGTCTCAGAGACTGGACCTCTACAGTCAGACGGCCCAGCAGCTTGTCGAGAGCGATCACGCCTACTACTGTTTCTGCAGCTCTCAGAGACTCGACCTGCTCAAAAAAGAGGCCTTAAGGAACGGACAGACACCGAGGTGGCCAGATTTTAGACTTCATTGCCATTCAACATAGCTGATAGGAATTTGTTTTGCTGAGCTCAAACAGTACAAGGACAAGGACCCCACTCACACAAACCCTCACATACAGTAGAATACATCAGGACAACAAAGCAGAAAGTGCACAAAAGTGCATTCATAATTTAAGAATATAAAAGTACAGTAATAATAAAATAGCACTCCCATAGGAAAGCTATCTGTACTAAACCATATACATAAAATTTAAAGTACAGTGACTGTGAAATTTAAAAGTTCAGTACACTCTGTTAAATGCAAGCATGGTAGCTATCTGTACCAAGACTAGCTGTGATGCATACCATTGTATACATATGAGATAGTATAACATTGTATACATAAAGACAGACAAATTAAATTACAGCAGACTCTGTGTCAGTATGCCATGTGTCAGAGACAAAGATTAAGAGTTCAGGGCATGAATAGCCTCGGGGTAGGTACTATCACAAAACCTGGCTGTCGTGGTTTTGAAACTCCTGAGTCTGTTAAGATGAGGAAGGAAGTTAAAAAGATGGTTAGCAGGATGAGAGGAGTTATACAGAATATTGTGACCCCTTTTCTTCAGTCTGTGTAGATCTCTGTAAGGGATGGAAGCTCCTGGCCAATTAGATGCAATACACACTATTTTATCTGGACGTTTCCTGTCTTGTGCTGTTGTGCTTCCATACCATCCTGTTATTCCAAAGGTGAGGATGCTGTCAATACCAGCACGATAAAACTGCACCATTCCATCCCGTGATATAGAATTTTATTTTCAACTGCCTTAAAAAGCAAAGTCTTTGCTGTGCCTTCTTCAAAACTGTTGTAGTGTTTGACTTCCCACTTTAAGTGAGAGGAGATAGTTATGTCCAAAAATGTTCTACTTGTTTTCTGACATGAACGGTAATGCACACACGATTTACAGTTTCACCTAATCATATTCTCACAGACTTGAAGACAACATACAGCCAGACTTCAGGATGTTTTCATCAGATTGAAGGCATCGGCTGTGTCTTCCCTCTCTCCCCAGGTATGATAACAGGTGTCGTCACCTCCGGGCCGAGCAGGTGCAGGAGAGACTGGCTCAGGGAGCGCCACGTGTGATCAGGTTTCGACTGGAAGCAGGTGTTGAACCTTTTCAGGATCTGATCTTTGGACGGAATCATCATGAGGTGGCCCAGGTCAGATCTGTAGTGATTTCACTCTCTGTTTCAGTGGAGTTCATGCTAAATTATGATATGATATGATGTGAGTCACACATCATTTTAGGTGTGGGGACTATTAATCTTTCCTTTCTCTTTGCTTCGTTAATTTCATTTGAATCTAAGATCCCTGTCATAGCAAATATGGCTTAACAATAGTTTTTGTTTCTAGAAAAAAAATAAAACTCAAATGTCTAAGGGGATTGGCAGAGTAAAATTTGCTTTTCATACCCTCTGTTTTTCTCTAGGTGGAGGGGGACCCTGTAGTGATGAAAGCAGATGGTTTTCCCACCTATCACCTTGCTAACATAGTAGATGATCATTACATGCGGGTCAGCCACGTGCTGCGGGGGTCTGAGTGGCTCATCTCCACCTCCAAACATCTCCTCATGTACCGTGCTCTTGGATGGCAGCCGCCCACCTTCGGACATCTGCCGCTCCTGATGAACAAAGACGGCAGTAAGCTGTCCAAAAGGCAGGGGGATATATTCATTCAAAGCTTCCAGAGAGACGGAGTCCTGCCGGAGGCTCTGCTGGACATCACAACCAACTGTGGGTCTGGATTCAACAGTGAGTGACGGAGGAGTCATCAGAGACAAACTGTGATTTGCAAATAAGAAAAAAAACAAAACAAATACAAATCATGTGCTGTTGATCAGCTCTGAAAGGATTCATATAATGATTACATGCTTGTAAATTACATGTGTTGTTTTACAGCCAGTCGAATTGGGCGGAGGATAGATGAACTGATTTCTGAGTTTAATCCTTCAAAGATCACAACACACTCTGCTCTGTTAGACCTGGATAAACTGCCGGAGTTCAACAGGTAAGTCAGAGCTCTTTGTCTCTCTTGTACTGTGTTGCCTGTACTGTACTTAGTACAGGCTTCTTACTGCATATCAGTGGCTTTGAGTGGATATATTGGATTTTAGGAGTGTCACAATTTCAATTCTGAATCGAAAATCGATCAAAATGAGCTTTCAAGTTCTATTATAGGAATCAAAAGCAGGATCTGCAAAGTAAATACATTATTTAAATTTGACCATATGGCCGTAGTGTGGTGCATTCAAAAACATATGGCAGTCATATTTTACACTTGATACCGTATAACCTATCTTTTTAAGAAATAATAAAAAAAAATTTAAAAAGTAAATGACAGTTGTCAGGGCACAAACTAACGATCTGTTGAACTTTACGAATCAAGACTCGATCAATCAATCTAACATTGGCATAGCCGTCAGTTAGGGGTGTAAATCAATTCTTATCACGATACGATATTACATAAATTCTTTGGGAAATGATACGATATTTGCTGATATCACAATGTCTGCCACAATAGGGAGCCGAAGGGATGACGTGTTTTTGTAGGCCAACCCGGAAGCTAGCATCGCCATGGGTTCCCTCATCAAAAGGCCTATGGGATTCTTGAACTGGATTTTGAATCATTGCAGAAAATAAACTCTGTGGTGAACACAAGTTTATGATACTTACACATTTTGTCTAGTAAGATAATCTCTCCATATGAACACCACTTTTAGGATTTTTGAAGCGTAAATGCAATCGGCAGAAGTAAAAAGCTAAC
>JAOVVB010087576.1:0-13446 GCA_028570985.1 Heterobranchus longifilis
GGGGGGTGTGGGTGGGTGGGGGTGTGGGTGTGTGGGTGGGTGTGTGTGTGTGTGTGTGTGTGTGTGTGTGTGTGTGTGTGTGTGGGCGTCGTGCATCGTGCGTCGTGCATGACAAAATATTAACCTGTGGGTCCTTTTTTTCAGGTTCTTCTTAATGTACCTAATCAACAAAGATGACACAGAGCACACTGGGCAGGTCAGTCTGAATTGTTTTATTAATTTCTTTTAAATTGTTGTTTTTGTTTTATTATTAGGATTCCCACTGACTGATAACACAGCCTGCTCTCTTTCAGTTTCTTGTTTAATGCTGTGTCCTTCTCTGACTTCTTGTTCTTACGTCGTCTGTTTCAGGAGTCGTACGTGTGGAAGATGTACCAGGAGCGCTGCTGGGACTTCTTCCCTGCTGGCGACTGTTTCAGAAAGCAATACGAGGATCAGCTTTCCTAGCCAAACAAGTACTTCACACATACGGACAGAAAATCACAACTATTGCTACTTGTGTTCATCATTCCTGACAAAACTCACAACAAATTGATTTTGTCATGAAAAATTAAAAACAAAATTCATGAACAATTAACAGCGTGAACATTACTACAGACTTTGGTAGCAATTTTCAGTACAAAGACATCATCTTTAGCAGATGTAAGAAATCGCAGTGTCCTTGAAGTAACTGGCGCGTAAAGAAAGATACTTTTTATATGCAAATGGTTTTCACACAAAGTTTTTTTAAGCGTAATCATTTATTTAATTATATATCAAATTGCATGAAAATGTTGCCTCTTTCACCCATTTAGGGACATTATGGATTTCCATAAATGTGTTGTCAGTAGAGGAGAAGATAAAACCACTGTTTTTGTGAGAATGTGATAAAGTGCCTAAACAGCAACACAATCTGCATCAACTACCACATACATAAAATAATGTAGTTGCTAGAAAGTAATCTTCACACTTTGCCTTCTGTCTATATATGTAATCAGTAGTTTTATTCAAAATAATTCTATATTTCCTTTGTGATTATTGTCACTTTCACTTTAGTACATTTGTATTTATTTCTCACTTTAGTTTTCTTCAGATACTGTAGTTATTGTTTGATTTTAAATTATTTTATTTATTGTTTTTCAAGACAACTTAAAGTCTGCAATGATGAATAAATTCTATATAAGAATAAACGTCATTGCAATGTGACGTTGGTTTGATCTCGTGCTCATCAGCATCATACTGTCCGTATAATGTTTGTATGTGAGAGCAGTGTCCAGTCTGTGAATCCTTAAAATGTGGATCCTAATCTGCAACATTTACAGTGTGGATTAAGTTATTGTTCAGTGAATAAATTATACTAAACTACACGAGAAGTGGTGATCAAAAGGTATTTAAATTTGCATAGATATGGAAACAAATAAGGGTCATTCATATTTTGAACTTGTGAATAATTTCACAGCCTGTAGTTTATCACCTTTTGTACAAAAAGGGGGGAAAATCTGAATGTTTTCAATTTTGCAGACACAATATTTCTACAGCTATAAAAACTTTATACATGTGCAAATTATATCTCTGTGCACAAAACTGTGTCACACATGCACACAATATTTCTACAGCTACAAAAACGTTTTTACATACACACAAAAGGTGATATAAAACTGCAGGCCGTTCCATTGTCAATCGGCACCTTTTGCAAATCCACAGGTTATCTACTGTTGTGCAACACTGACAACCCTGATACAGGTTTTAACAAATCTGCAGTTTTTACAATTTAATTTATTTCTCCTTCAGGTTATGTATGTACCAATAAATATTTGTGTTGGTGGTGCTCAGTGCTGTCGTCCGACCAGGTAACAGCAGATTACAGATGACATGACACTAAATTGCAGAGGAAAGGACTCAATATGTCTTTTCATGGAACTGTTGAAAGGTAAATTATAGCAAACAAAAGTGCATTTTGGGGCCATGGTGACGTTCTGACTGCTGTTGGCTTATCGATCACTGATGGATTGATCACATTTACTAACAGAAGTAGGTGTCAGCAGTTGTTTTCTGTATTTGGATTTGAATGAGAGGAAATTGAAACTGATTCAAAGTGTATTTTAATTCAGTGTATTGTAAAAAACTGAATTGATATTAAAGAGAAAAGAAAACAGTTGAATCGTGCTGATAAGTCATTTTGCACACTAACTCTGCACACACGGCAGCAGTTTGTTTGTAGCATCTCATCACAACCCATTTTCATAGCAAGCTGTTGAACTGTGGCCCTGCGGAACATCCCATCTCAATGGGGATTAAGGCTGAGCATTAAAACTCACATTGAGCCTCATGTGCTTTTCACCCACACTGTCCTCAAACATTTCCCTCTGAGCCCGGGATACATCGGCTGCTAACATGAGCGTCTCGGGGATCCACCACGGTGTGCTCAGGATGTACGGTGAGTTGATCCATCATTACAGCTGTCGTGACTTTTTGTGTGCCTCTCTTAAAACTACATGTACACATATAGGATTGTTTTACAATTCTCAGTAGATTTTATGGCAATTTCCAAAATTTGATGTCTGTTCACTATCAAGCTTTTCTAAATGCTGATCTTGTTTACATTTTGTGCTGTTAGAATAAGAGCATTGTAGAATTGAAATGGGATTCTGCATCATAGAGGTGGGATGATGTTGAATAATTGTTCAGTAGGATGATAAATGTATTTTTGTCCAAACTCAGAGCTTTGTGCCAAAATTAGAGTTAGCAATGCTTATATGATTTTGAGAAGATAATCTTAATGATTTTCTCCTCTAATTTAAACAAAGATTAATTAATTGTGTCAAACCCTGATAAAAATATTATCTCAAGATGTAGCTATAAAAAAAAGATTCATACACCAGGCTAAAATCTTAGTTTCTCCTGTTTCAACTTTTTTCACAAGCTCATTGTATTGTTTTTCTGTCATGTGCTTTCATAAAGTGTGCCCATGTGTTTTTTTCCCACTGTGTGCATATAAAAGGAGTAGATCCAGATGTTTGCGTGTGATGATGCTATTGTCGATCATGGTCAACATCGTCTGATTGGTCGAGCCCCACATCCACAGCCCCTTTATCCACCAATCAGCTGACTGCCTCTAATCTGAGTTCATGCTTTAATCCAGCTGTGCCCTGCTCCTCCCACTGCTATCATGATCACTGACACCATGCTTAATACTGCCAATAGGCTTTGGGTGATTTGTGGTTATTTGTTTACCACAGCAGAATTTGCAACAAGTACTATTTACTATTTCCTGTTATTTCTAATCTGCCTGTTTTATCCAGGTGGATTCATTTTCAAACAGTGGAAGAAGAGGTTTCTGCTCCTCACAGCTGAGGGCAGTCTCCTTGTGTGCCATGATGCATCGTCTCCTCCTGACCAGCTGGTGGTGTTGCAGAACAGCTGTGAGGCAATCGTGGAAGGCAAGGAGATCCTAGACCTGCCTAAATTACCCTCCGGTGGAGGCAGGGATTGCTGCTTTGCCCTGATCCTCCCTCAGAACAAATACCTGCTGCTGCTGACTGAAACCCCGGCAGACTGCAGGTCTGGTGGCCACTGTTTTTTCTCTAACTTTGCCTTGTTCCAGTAAAATGATATACTGCCCACATCTTATATTCAGCTAAAGTGTTGTGGTACAATTTCACAAATGCACCACCTGTTACTTTGGAGAATAGCTCCACTATTTTGGAAAATAACTTTGTTCACATTTTTGCCAAGAGTTCAATGAGACACTCTTGTTTGTCCTTTTAAATATGAAGCCACAGCCAACAGCTGCTTAGCTTAGTATAAAGAATGGAAAAACCCTATGTTCAGTATCCTCTTAATGTAAAGGAAACCTTCCAAAAGGTTTCTCAGCAATGTTTTTCACTATAGGTCAAATGTTCAATGTATGTTTTCCTGGGTCAATATGTTTAAATCATCCACAGCTTACAGCCCACTCATGTTATACTCCTCAATACACACTCAAATTTGCAGACGAGACCATTTTCTTGAGTTTTGGCGTTTATATCTCCACAGTGACTGAATATATTTTTATCATTCAAACTGTTAAGTTTACATCAAGAGGCACACACGCCCTAGGGACCATAGGACCCTAGGAACATAGGGATAATACCGGATGATCCCAAAACGACAAGAGGAGAGTCCAGGAAGTCACTGGTCCCTGCCAAAAACTAGGCTGGCACATACTGTAACCCCCCTAAAACCACAACTTTTAATTTTTACTCTTCTGTTAATAAACAAGAGGTATAACATGGAGGTGCTGGTGGGTGGATCTTTTTAAGCTTTGGATAGAGCCAGACAAGCTGTTTCTCTCTCTTTCCAGATATTCTGCTATCTGGTTGTAGCTTCATATTTAACAGACAGATATCAGTGGTACCACATGTAACTCTCAATAAGAAAGCCAAAATGTGTATTTCCAAAAATGTTTAGCTATTACTTTGCTCATACTGCTTATAATCACATAAAATCCATCTACTCGCCCTCTCCTCTATTTACATAGGCATATATGTCAAGAAAAAAAGCCCAATCACCCCATATTCTCATTCTTAACTG
Source organism: Heterobranchus longifilis (assembly GCA_028570985.1). Taxonomy (NCBI): domain Eukaryota; kingdom Metazoa; phylum Chordata; class Actinopteri; order Siluriformes; family Clariidae; genus Heterobranchus; species Heterobranchus longifilis. Next base: position 4,552 of record JAOVVB010087576.1, read on the forward strand.
ACTACATATTTTACTTTCACACAGCTTACAATATTACATTACTACTGTGTAGCAGGAAGTGTGTGAGACTGACAGGCACTAATTACCCACTGCACATTCCTGCAGCCTATACCCAGTTATTTCATTGGTATGCACTTGAATTGGTGTATTGATGGATGTTGGATGATAATTTGTATGGAAGTAATAACAGAATCATTTTTATCATTTTTTAGTCAGTGGGTGAACATCCTGAAAAAAGTGAAAAAGGTGAGTTAATAAGACATATTTATTAAGGTAATTGATTTGGAAAATGTGTAAATGAGGCACAGTGGTGCTTTGATCTAAATGCTAATGTCAGTATTACAGTATGCTAACAGTGACAATTCAATGCTGATGTTATTAAGCAGGTACATTGTTTTAAATTGATATTTAGCACTAAACACAAAGTACAGCTGAGGCTGATGGGAAGTATTGGATGTATTGAAATGTGATGCGATGATGGTGCTAGTTAAAGGATCATCCTGATGGGGACATGAATGTTTGTGCCAACTTTCATGGCAATCCACTCAATAATTGTTGAGATATTTCACTCTGGACCAAAGTGGTGGACCTAGAGACTGACACTGTAGAGAATAATGATGTTGTGAAAATCACCATAGAATGCAAAACAAATTTATTTTGTGTCTTTACACTTTCATTTAGATGTATTCCCTCATTTATAGATTTCTTTAGTCTTTCAATCAATCACTGAATGAAATCCTTGTCATTCTTGGCAAACCCATATTTTTCCTTAACAGTATTTTTTTAAATTAATTTTATCTCCTACAGAGTCTCTCATCACCTCTTAGTCCTTGTAAGCGACATCAGGTGCGACCACCACGCATTACTCTCCAAGATCTGGTGCCTGAGCAAATCCTGGACAAAGATCCACTAACTCCACCTGTCAGTGACACAGAGGCCCCCTCCCCAGGGCCAATGACCTGTGCTTCCCCGAGGGACAAAGGTGAGTTAAGTGGTTCCCAACCTTTTTCCTTAAAGGACCCCTTTTCTATCATTGTGTAAACTGACGACCCCTGACTAAGTGACATATTTTATGGATATTTCATATTATATTCAATAAAATAACTATTACAGAATGACTGAAATTTTCCTATGTTGTGTAAACTTGTTATTGTACTATATCTCTGCAAATTGCCCCCTATAGAGAAGATTTCAATGTTTTTAATTGAATTGAAGTGTATATTTTTTTTAAAGTTGTCTTACACCCCTTAAAATCAAGAAAGCCCCCACGACCCCCCCCATGAAGCTTTGGCAGCCCCTAGTAGGGGTCGGGACCCCCAGGTTGGGAACCAGCAGTTTAGGGTGTCTGCTTGTTTGTCTGTAATAGTTTCTTCAGCATAAAGATTTTAGTCAAACAAGTGAACATGTATGTTTTTTTCAAACCACTCAATTCCAACAGGCAAGAATTCTCCCCGTTCCAAATATTACAAAGGAGGTGCACATTCTGCAGGGTGTCTGCGCCATGGCACTATCAGTAATGCCCAAGCAGTGCGGGCAGTTTATCTGCTGATGGGAGGGGCTGCTGCTTCCTCTGCTATGGGTTACCTCGGTGCATGCTCGCTCCCTAATCTGGAAGGCAAAGCTCCTGACCTGCCACTCAACACGGATTTCTCTGGCATGGGACCAGCAGGATCGTACCACACCGGCAGCCCTGCACTCGACTCCCCTCACTTTAACAGCTTTGACTTTGAAGTGGCAGACTCTGATTTTGATGCTTTTGATTGTGGTGGATTTACTTTCTGATGTACTGGAGGATATGGGTAGGCTTTAATGATGCTGAAAAGTTGCTTTAAACCTGCAATAACTGATTTTCTTTGGCCATGGGGGCAGTGGAAACAAATGTGAGCACAACACTGCAGTGGTGTTTCCAGACTTTTTTGACTGGGGTGGCCCAAGTGGGACACTGACTTATGCAGGGGTGGCAAGAAGTGCATGTGCACACACACGTCGGAATAACATTAATTTAACATTTCTGTCTCCACTACTCATGTCTACTTTAACCCTTAGAGATAGGTGCATTTTGTGTCTTTTTGTCTACAATGAATTGGCTGCAATAGGGGACTTACATCATCACACATGAAGACAATTGGGCTTGTTGAATCCAGAAGACTCTCAGCTTCCCAGTCATACCCAATCTATGCAATTTTCCTAGATTGTTGAGGACAGAAATATTCAAATACACAATTTTTAGTATACACGGAAATAACACATTTATACTGGTGAGAAAACTGCAGATTTTTGCCAAAAACGGCATGGGATTATCATAAAGTGGGCCTTTTCGACATTTCTGGTCGATTACTTTGTGACATGAGTATTTATACCTTGCCATCCTCGTAATATAATATTAAATAGTTGCTGCTGTTGTAAAATCCTGTCTATGAGTATTACAAACCGTTGTGCAGTGTTTTGGTGTCTAATAAGCCTTTGAATGCATTACTCAGTTACTCCAACTACTTGGATCGTATTTCATCCTCGTCTCAACTAACACGCCCTATCACTACCGAATCTGTACCGGAAACCTGATTTGTTCAGGTCCTATCCTGACACTGACCATCTGATTTTTAATACCTACCCCCAGTTATCTTCACACACATTGAGCGAGCAGTGACACGCCCTTCCAACGCCGGGCTTTTGTCTGAATCCCTGATAAGGGTGTGACATATTCAATACTTGAGAACATTTGTTTTTTATTCTAGGAATATTTTATATACTTGATCTACATTTGATTGTGATCACAAGTATACCTTGTAAAACTTTAAGTAAGGCAAAGTGAAAAATATATTTACGATGTGATTTTGAATTATTTAGTATACTTAACACCATGTTGTGATATGGACACTGTGATAATTATTGCTAAATTAATTTTGTACATATTGCCCACCCCTTGCATGTGCACTATTTGGCACGGTAATTATTATCAACACTATCAGTCATTGTGAATGTGATAATAATTTGTGAGAATGCACAATATGCTATGCATGTGCTTTAAACTGATGCAAGTCATGAATTAACCATGTTATACCATGGATATACCACAGATTTTTCATTTAGTTGCAGTTAATCTCTGACTGTGGACAAATTAATCTACCAAGGCTCTTCTGAATCTCAGCGTCATCCACTTTTGTGCATGTACTGTGTTTCTTTCAAATATCCAGCTGTTACTGTACTTTATACCAGGATAAAGGAGATTAATGTTATGTCTATTTGAGCCCATTTCACTCATGAATAAAACTGACATGGAGAAAAAAATTTTTACATTTGTTTTTAACATTTTTTACAAAACTATAGCCAAATATTTTTTGTGAGCTGACATTCCAGCTTCTTGGAATACACCTGAGACCTAAACATGTCCTAAACAAGATTGTCTGTCGGAGGAATGCACTGCCTGGGTGTGCCTTCACAGCTGTCAGGATGAAAGGGGTTCGGGGCTGGTCAAAGGAGGTTCAATTACAGTAGAGAGAGAAAAAAAAATCTGGTTGTAGTTTCAGTAGTTAACTTGACAAAAAATGGCAAAAAAAAAAAGTAATTTAACTAGTTGAATCATGCAAATATGAATTAGTTGAACCAGCAAGCTATGCAAAATGTAGTCAAACTACGACTTTCTGTTTTGCAAATTTTTACAACAACAAAAATACTCAGCAAGGAAAAAAAAATTACAAAATGGTCCTGCGTCACCCTGTCGGGGTTCTGTTTTCAATAATGACCGGCTCATTCTACATTATCCCTTACACATGCATCTCTAACGACTTTAGATGCACACAGCCACCATATAATGGAGAGAACTCAGCTAATAATATGTTTTATTTTTGTAAGTTTGCAGATAGGCATAAGAAGGCTAGAGTCATGGATGGATTACTAAACAGGCCTACTGGGCAGTGGGCACAGGCCCAGGGCCCCCCTGTACTTCATCTGCCAAATGGCACTCGAAGAGACACAAAATGACCACAAAGAATCATAAAACGACTACAAAACGAACCTCAAAGAGCCCACCCAGAGACAAAGTGACCATAAAGAGATACAAAACCACAAAAAGAGGCATAAAAACTACAAAGAGAAGCAAAACAACAACAAAAATTAGGCAAAAATGATGCTTTTGCAAGTGTCTTGGTCCTATGTGGGAGAGGTGGTGGGGCCTTTTCCATGTCTGTGCCCAGGGCCTCTTTGTCTCACAATCTGTCCATGGCTAGGGTTACCTCATGAGGTCACCAAAGAAAACACCCAAACAGGTGTATGTCACAGGTAATCTTTTTTTCAAATTTTTATTATCACAAGATTTTTTAAAAATCACTGTAAGGGGCTTTGTAAATTTCCCAGTTCAAGATGAAGGTTGAAGGTTGAACAATTGATTATTTCTAAAACCTATACTAAAGAAATGTTGAGTTTAGTTTATTTGCAGATCTTATTTGCAGACACAAAAAAATGTGCAGGTGAGGTAGAAACCCACTATGGGTTTATCTAATAAATAAATAAATAAATGAATATGTAAATAAATAAATAAACATAGCAAGGTACATATGAATTAAAGTGCATATATTTGACCTAATCACAATTATATAAAAGTTGGAAAAATAAAATAAAACAACACTATGTTGAAAACAGCAAACAACAAAAGCAAGACTATACAAACAAATCTTGACATCAGATTGTGTATTTGTATCTAGACAAATATAGAGAATCATTCAATAAATACAAGTTCATATCCCATACTTTGGCTATTTTAAATGCGAACCATTGTGTTGATAGAAGAGGAATTAACTGTAATATACTTGTTGCTGAACTGATATGCTTTCACCATTTCACGAGAGAGTGCGCCAGTGCAAAGACAACATAGGAAGATTTATCTCTTGCTTCACCTTTTACTCTCTGCTCTGTCACCCTCCGGTCACCACAGCTCCGCAGCACCGACAGTAGCCACGCCTGGTTCAGTGTAGTCAGTGTGGGCAGTGGTAGCAGCAGTAGCAGGGCCCTCCCTCTGTCTCTGCAGATATATACTCGCAGCCTGCCTATGGCATGGATGACGGTTGCACTCAGACATGGCACTGCGACATTATACTCTCGATTTCAAGCTCTCCACGGCAGGTAAGATGAGCGCGAGGAGCGGCTGAGGACAGCCCGTGCATTCAGGTTACAGCCACTGCATCAGGGCTGCATGCTAGCTAGCTGGCTGTCTAGCATGCTAATAGCTGCTACTAGTCTGACACTGCCCTTCAAAACAGTAACGATATATTGATTTTAAAGAAGCATGGCTGACAATGGCATACACACATATTTATTTGACAAGTTGGGGTTTAAAGCCGAACGTTATTGTGGGTGAAATATCTAATTTTAAATGTAATTTGCATGGTCGTGTGCTAGACGTTAAATTTTTTTTTAAGTTGATGTCTATTCACTCTCATTGCTGTGGATAGAGGCTCATACATACCCCCCTGGCTAACAATGTGCAGCGCTGTCGCACAGGAAGTGGCGCCTTTTCAGCCATGTTTGTAGTTTTATGTGTTGAGAATAGTCGTGGGCTGATGCCGAGACTGATGTGACCGAGCTCTTAAACCGCAGTTAGACCAGCATTAACCTACTTGGCTCAAAATAGCAGTTCCAGGAAGTGTTACTTTAGTCCCCAACAATGAAGTACACAGTGTTGGTATGTAACAAAATACATTTACTCTACTTTGTTACATTCCAACACTGCATACTTCAAAGCATTCCTTGGTTCCAGCGTTACAAATGTGAAGATTTGTTGCTTTTCCTTTTAATTATTTGATAAAAAAAATAATAATTATGAAGTGTATACTTTTACTTAAGTTGCATTTTCAATGCAGGACTTTTACCTGTAATAGAGTATTTGTACTGTGTGGTATTAGTACCTTTACTTAAGTAACTGATCTGGATGCTTCCTCCACCACTGGAAGTATGTGACTAGGCTTGTATAATAATAATAATAATAATAATAATAATAATAACAATAATAATAAAAATAACTACATCTAGGTTTTGAATTAGATGACATATTCAATATCACATTACAAAAATACTGTTTTTCAAGTAAAGGCCATGTATTCAAACTTCTTCAGCCTCTTTTAAGTAAAAGTATAAGAATATTACAAGACAACCCCCAAACTGGCTAATACACTAATATACTTGGGTAATTTAATCTGTAACAATGCATCATAAACTGATCTTGTGTTTTGTGTGTTAAATCTTAGTCTGAAAAGTAACTATGACTGTTACATAAATGTAGTGGAGTAAAAAGTGCATTGCTTTTTCCATCTGAAGTGAAGTAGAGGCCTATAAAGTAGCAAAAAATTGTAAGTACTCAGTTCCTGAGTCTTGAGATTTAGTGTTGGGAGGGTTACTTTTAAGATATATTCCATTACAGATTACTGAGTACATGCCCTAAAATGTAATTTGTAACATATTCTAAATACTTTGGATTACTTTTGGAATACTTTTGTGACATTTGTCTTTCTCTTAGCCTATATTTTCAAAAACACATTCCTGACAGTGACCTGGCCATGTGTCTCCTCTCACATTATTGTGTGGCAGGTGCACTGTGCACGCACAAATTGTTGCACTTAAAAAAAATCAGTTTATGTGAAATGTCTCATGAATTTTAGAGCAAAGCACACAAAAACAATCTAGAAGGGCACTCGGACAGCGCAGACCTCCACTAAGGCCATGCCCTATCTCTCAATGTTAACGAAAGTGAAAAATAATTTGTGCATCCGCCCCGTGATTTGGATCCGCTCCAAAGTTTACTGGGTTCTTCCATGGCCCGTGCTACAACGTTTCATAAAATTCGGGCCAGCAGTTTCTCCTTAATCCTCCCGACAAACCAACAAACCGAACTGAAAACATAACCTCCTTGGCAGAGGTAATAAAGTAATCCCTTCAAATAATCTATTTTTAACAGTAACTGTATTCAGAATGCCACCAATTCAAACTGTAACTGTAAATGAATACAGTTACTCATATTTTGTATTGCAAATACGCAATTGCGTTACTTGTATTCTGTTACTCCCCAACCCTGATTACAGTGCTCAAGCTTAACTTTATTTAAAAAGTCGAGTTAGCAAAGCCAACATTGAACTCAATTTCAACAGAAGATAATTTACTGTAAACGTTGAAGTATAAAAGGGGGAACATCTGTCCGCCGTGACCTCTTTGATCCTGTTGAGGTTCTGGCAGATGTTTCCCTGCGGGACAGACGAGAAAGGTGCGACAGAAAATCAACGACAGCAGCATCCAGAGCTGTTCTTCTCACAGCTTGGCATGAAGCCATTTACTGCACCAGGGAGCTGGACGCAGCTCTGACCTCTCCCTCTGGAGCTTTTCTGCCTGCTCCTGCCATAAAACCATTTGACGTAGGTTAGTGGGAAATAAAGGACTGTATTGCACTTGAGACTCGCTGCCCACATGCAGAGCAGATCACCGGATCGATAGCCGCCCTCAGTCTCTCTCCCCCGTGGCTCCCGCTGGGAGAGAGAGTGCTGTCGCTGGCACTGCAACGGTTCTGTCAAATCACACAAATTTAAAAGTGTCTCACATTTCTATCTCCTATAAATAAGACCCACTTTCACTGTTAAATTACAGATAAGAATATTGCTATGACCCTCTCATTCCTGTCAGGGTAACTGATTAAATACACATTTATTATCTGCTGTTCCATATTGCCACTTCGCTTAACGCAGGGGCTATTTCATGATTTCTCAGCACAAACATCACTTCTTAATTATTTTACAAATACCCTGGCTAGTGCTCAGCTTCTTATTATTCAAGTCCAAAGGCCAAAAAGTAGGTGTAAAGCACTAAAGGTGAACTCTTTCCCCGCCAGTTTTATTAAAAAGTTGCCAGCCAGTGCCAGTATTTTTGATCATATTTACTAATCTTTCAAGACCCCCAGAATATTTTGTACTATGAATATTTAAACAGACCTTCTAGTAGAAGAAAAACAAACATTTTATTCATTCATTCATTCATCCTTTTTTTTTAAATCAATACTTGAATGTTCAAAAACATGTTTCCATCAAAAAGCTGAGAAAACAAATTGAAAAAACAATTGAGAAAACAGTCATTTATGTCATTTTTACCCACGTCTTAGTTGCCTAAATATAAAAAGTTATGTCTACCTCTGGGTCTGATAAATCCCTGAAAAAAAGTCATTTTGGAGCTCAAGTCACCCAGCCTGACATTCACTGAGATCCACCCCAGGGAAGGCGCCTCTCGCTCGGGTAAAAATCAGCCTCTCCAGCCTCCAGTCCAGAGAAGGGGGTCCATATCCTTGTAAACTTCATCCGATTCACGTTCATTCACAGCTGTTTTCCTCACATCGCTCTACTTCCAGTTTACCGCTGATCTTCTTCTTCGCTTGTTTTTGAAACCAGAAGTGCGGTAATATTTTCACAAGATCCACAACACCCCCCCCCCCCACGGTATAACAGCGAAAACTCAGATTGCCGGAAAATCTTGTCAATGGTGGGGGAAACAAAGAACAGGTTTACAGGAGATAGAAATACAACACCCCGAGCCACCCCAACCCCAATATAACATGCTTATCAGTTTTAACATTTTTAGATTTAATCATATATTATATCATATTTTAAATCAATATTAAGTTAAATAATATTGGCCCATTCTCATTCACTCAGATTAAAAAGCCAACAGGTGCTCTGCAGATTTACAGATTCATATTTAACTTTGTAATTAAACAATGAATATCATTAAATACCCTAATATGTTCCATGTGTTTCTTTCATTTTCTTAAAAAAGAAAATGAGCGTATATTTAAACGTATAACGTGTCATTTTCTGCCACTAGGATTTTCTCAATCAAAACAAAAAATGACGTCATTGCAGTCAGTTT